>DAKLCV010002336.1:0-41696 GCA_030247045.1 Colobus guereza
TAAAAAAAAGCCCAGATTGAAAAAATTCTTTTTTCCAAAATGAGGGCGGCAGTTTATAATTTTATTATGTTTGGTATTTATTTTATGACCCCGGTTCAAACCCAAAATTTCCCCTTTCATTATTTTGGGTAATTTTCCCCCATTTTATTTAAATAAAACCCTTTTAAGATCATTTCATTTAGTCTAAACCCAAATTTGACTTTTTAAATATTTAAAAACCCTTTTTAAAATCCTTTTTAAAAAGGGCAGATTATTTTCTTAACAACTGTTGATGTGCTTTTTTTCAATTGTTATAAAAGACCAAAAATAACCTTCAGTTTAGTTAATGTTCTTTTGGACATTTAGCAACTTTCATTTTGCAACCCGCCGGTTAAATCTTTTTCCTTTTACCGGGTTGGATCCTAGAATGAGACAAAGTCCAGAAAAAGTGTGAGTTTCATCAATCTCGTATCTTGTTTTACCAACCTGTAAGTCAGACGGGAAACACCTTGGAAACGTTGCAAACTTGTGTAATTTAGATTTAGACAACCTTTTATTTGTTTGCATTTTACCAGTAATTAAGGGTATTTTTTTTTTTTTTTTTTTTTTTTTTTTGGGGGAGTTTGCTCCCCCCGGACGGAGGCAGTGGCGGATCTCGCTCATCCTCCGCCTCAGGTTTACCATTCTCCTGCCTCAGCCCCCCGAGTAGCTGGGACTACGGGCCCCCGCCCCCCGCCCAGCTATTTTTTTGTTTTTTTTTAGAAGGGGTTTTCACCATGTTAGCCAGGATGGTTCGATCTCCTGCCCCTTTTCCGCCCGTCTCGACCCCCCAAAATGCTGGGATCAGGTTTGAGCCACCGCCCGGGGTGCTTTTTTTAAGACAAAAAAGGCTTTTTTATAGCACCACATGTGGCAACACAATGGAAGATTCAAAGATTTTTATTTTCATTTTTTAATTGGGTTACTGGGTTTGATTGTCCCCGGGGGGAACAGGGGCATTGCAGTTTTGGGCCCTTTAAGAACAGCTGAAAACAAAGCCCCTCCCCCCCAATCTTGTTTCTTATGGCGGGGTGGGGGATTTTATGTATTGGGAGCAAGAGCATGATTCTTAATTTGGACTACCATCATTTCACAAAATGCATTTACCTAATTTTTTGAACCCCCCTCATAGTTGATAACATGATATTCCCAAAACCCGGCAAAACCCAAAATTTAATACACAGAACCTTTGGGCTTAGGGAAATTTTTCGCTTTAATTTGGGGGTTTTATGAGGAAAAAATGAGTGTTGTGTTTTTTTTTGTTTTGTTATGTGTATTTCCCAAAGGTGACTTAAAATTTCCTGTTTTTTTTCCCGGGTCCTTAGGGGCTCTGGATCATTCAAGTGCTAAAAGAAAATGGGGAAAAAAATTCATCAACTGGGAAAAAAACCCCTTTTTTCCAGAACATTCTATTTTTTTTTTTTTCATTTATTTACATTGTTTTTTTATTATACTTTAAGTTCTAGGGGAATGGGATAACTGCGGGTTTTGCTACATTTTTCTCAGAACATTCTTTAAATTTCGATACATTGAATACTACTTTTTTTTTAAATAAACATTTTTAAAAAAATTTTTAAAAACTTTCTTATTACTTGACTTTAGCCATGAACCCAGTTTAAAATTTTGGTTTTGAACTTTAGAAATTAATCTCACAGATAAAACCAACCTAGGTTAGATTTAACCACAAGTGCCCAAGGTTTTTTCAAAAAGGGAATAGATTTTGAATTTTTCATTGAAAAATTTTGGAGGAGACAGTGAAGGAAATTGACCAAAAATATATTTTTTCCACCCCAAGTTCTTTTTCCCTTTTTTCGGATTAGGCTGAACCAACCCTTTAAAGGGGAGCTTGGTTTACATTCTACAGTGTAAAACAAAAAATGACAACATCTGTTTTCAAAGGGAGACCTCCCTCTTTGAAACCAGAACAAAAGCTAGCCACAAAGGGTTAATCATGGCTTAAATTTTGGACTGGGGTTTAGATTTTGACCTTCCCCAAACGTTCAAGGTCAGTGCTTGGGGTTTTGAACCCGCCTTTTTATGGATCAGCTGGGATCACCCAGACTGAAAATATCTTTTCAGTTCTGTGGGCCCCCGCCCCTGAACTGACAACGAAAAGACAGCCACCTTCAAAAAGGAGAATTTTAAAAAGTATTTAGATTAGAGGTTATGTTCCGGACAGGAACAAGATGTGGGGTTTCAGTTTGTTTCTGACCATTTTACATTTTCTCATTAAATATAGTTTTAAAAATTCAAAATTGGAACACACCAATTTCAACCCCAATCCCCAAATAAATTAACTCCACTTTAAAAATAATCATTTCCCATTTTCCCGGGGAGCCCCACGGGAGGGCGCATGACCATTTAGTTGGGGGCGAACAGGCTTATTGGGCCCTGGGCATTCAACCTGATTTAAGATCCCTTTGTTGACAAAACCCGAAAGAAAGACATCAAAGAAAACTTGTCAAAAATTTAAAAGTCCCCTCAAAACCTATTTGTTATGTATAAAATTGCATAGAATATAACGATAATTGTAAAATTTTTTTTCAGTTTACAAGGAGAAAGGCCAAAAAGCCCAATGGTGAAATTTTTTCATTTAAAGCATGTCAGCTTTAATTTTTATTTCTTCTTGAACTCAAAAACCAAGAATTTTGGGTTTGGGAAAATTAAATTTTTCGGGTTGGGAGAACGTTAAAAAAGGAAAGCCATTTAAATCAAAAAAAGGGAAAACACTATAAAAAGGTGTTCCAATTAGGGTTTTAAAGTTTCCCCTTTCTATCAATTGTATTTCCCCCATTTCTTTGTCTACCCCATTTTTCTTTTTTTCCTTTAGCCTTTTGCAGAAAACAAACCTCATCTCCCCGTTTCCTTCCCGGGTGCCTGTTTTTGCTGCGTTAGGGTTTGGCTTGGGGAGAAAAAAATTCCTTCATGGAGGTCAACTACCTGTTAAAATTTTTGGAAAAAATTTGTCCCCATAGGGTCATCGGAAAAATTTACTAAGCCCCCTTTTCTTTAAAGATCCCCCAATGGGAAAACAATGGGAAGGGGGCCCCAAAAAGAATACTCAAATGACTTCCCCGAAACTTGCCCCTTTTAAATTTTGGGAATATTTCTTTTAGCCTGCCTGATATGACGCGAAAGGGCTGGATTTTTTAAAAACTTACAAAAGGGGTGGAAAGGGCCCTTTCCATCGTGCAAAAATAAATAAGAAACTTTTTAAAATTTTAGAGTTGAAGAGTCCCAAATTCTTTAAAAAAACTCAGCCAGGGGCTGGTTCATGCCTGTAACCCCAGCACTTTGGGAGGCTAGGACGGAATACGACCCCCGGAGCGGGTTTCCAGTGAGCCAAATATCACCAGTGTGCACTCCAACCTGGGTAAAAAAGGGGAGACCCTATATAAAAATCCATCCCAAAGCTTTAAAAAAATGTATTTTGCTGTTGTTTTTTGTGTTCAAGGGGTGGATTTAAAGACAATCTGTTCCAATCTAGAAAAAAGGGGAAAAATAAAAGATCCTTTTGTCTCCTTTTTTTTCAGTATGTAATACAAAAAAAAACGACACGGGGGATTCTTCCTTTTTTTTTTTTTTTGGTCCAGGTTTCGTACCATTTAAATGTAACCCCGAAAACCATAGTTTTAGTCTTTTTGCCTTCCATAACAGTCGTACCTCTATCTTTTCATTTCCTTTTATTTCTCAGACTTTTTGGTCTGTATCCTTTTTTAGAAATGGTTTTTAAAAAAAACCATGCAGTTAGGCAAAACCCCTTTAAAAAGTTGTCTGCTAGATTGAACTCTATATTTCTATTAGGATTTCTAAACTTTACCATAAAAAATGGTTCCCACTAAATTCGGACTTAAACCTCTTACAATTAAGTACTGTCTTAATAGGACAGAGAATACATCTTTTTAAAAGGGAAAATAGGGAACCAAAAGCGGGTGATTTTTTTGTCAGTGGGACATTATAGGCTAAAAATTTGGGTGAAAGCATTCCGTCTAACTGCTAAAGGCGCTGCCCATCCCGAAGAGGCCTAAACGATTTCTAATGGGTAAAAAAAATTTTGAGTTAACTGAAAAAAAAGGGAAAAACCAGAAAAACCCCAAGGGAGGCGGGAAACCAGTCAGTTACCTGGGAGGCTGGAGGAGGGGGGCCTGTTCAAAGCTCAGGGGTTGGTTTTACCAGGGACAAACGTACCCCAAAAACTGGTCTCTCCCCCAGACTTTTAATATGCAAATGCAGGATGCCATGATTTCTTTGGGGATATTTGGGGACCATGTGGCCAACATGTTGAACAAATCCAAGAAAAAAGGGCGGAAGCCATGTTTGGTGGACCCGTTTCTAATGAGGGATTTGCATAAAAGTTTTCCTGCCAGACTCTAAAACCAGGGGTTTCCCGTACAAGCTTTTTTGGGGATGTTTTTAAAAGGACAGAAATTTCAGGAACAACTTGTCTCTATCTGCTTAAAATATTTTTTTAATAATTTCTATAACATTTACAACTCCATATTTTGTATTTTTTACCGTATTAAATTTTCCTTTTTTTTTTTTTGTGTGAAATTGATAAATATTTATCATTTTTCCTGTAAGTTTTGTAGCATTCTCGGAAAGACTGATCTTCAGATTTATTCTGAGAAGCTATGACTGTGCACAGTGACTCGTGTGTGATCCCAGCACTTTGTGAGGTCCAGTAGGACAGATTGAGGTCATGAGTTTGAGACCAGCCTGAACAACATAGAAGACCCTGTCTCTCCAAAAATAAAAAATTTGCTTCACATGGTGGGTGGCAGTAGGTTTGTCTCTCTCAGTACTTGGGAGGCTGAAGTGCAAGGATTGCTAGAGCCCAGGGGTTGGGGGCTCTAGTGAGCCATGATTACAACCCTGCACTCCAGCTTTTGTGACGAATAGACTCTGTCTCTACACAGGAGAAAGTCATAGGATGTATAAAAAGATATTGTCATAAAAGTGATTGTGTATACAGTGACTGAGCAGAGCTAGCTCTGACAAAAACTGTGTGCATTTGGGGCTTTAGGCTTTTGTGTATATATTAAAAGAATTGCAGAATATCATCAAGGTAAAGAGTTGTGACATGGAAACATAGACAACTTTGACATTTATCAGAATTCTCTAGGTAATTGCAGTCTTCTGTCTTAATTTCCATTCTTTGCATTCATTTGAATGAAGGAAGTTACCTGATCTGCCATATTGTGTGTCTTCTTGAACTGGAAGGATGCAACCTGCAGGCAACAAGGAAATTCCTTTCTGGAATCATCCTGGGAGCGGAGTGCTCTCCAATGTCATTTCCTGGCCTCATGCATGCCATGCTACATTGGCCAAGCATGTAGGAATTAAAAGGCCCAAAATCTTTCCTGTTTGTTGAGTTTTACCTCTCCTAACTGGGAAGTCCTTCCTCATGTCTTGTCTTAACTTTACAATCCAGGTAGAAGATCAGAGACTTTTTCTTTTCAGAGAACTAGAAAATTCATTGGCTCATTGCATCTTTTTTATAGTTGAGGAAATCAAGGTCCTCAGAGGAACAAATTGAAAATATTCAACCTGCCTGAGAGCAGCTGGTGAAGTACAAATTCTCCCATCCATGATCTAAAATCTTTTTGTACTACAAGCCGGTCAACAGCACCATCCTGCCCTTCAGTTCTGTGTTTGTAGAGATGGAACAGCCATTTCAGATATGTTTAAATGGATATTTTGGCCTTCTTTATTCTTAAATAGTAAAAAGTAACTTGCCAGAAGATAAACATGAAATTTTGTTTATATATATACCTTTAATTAAGTGTAGGTTTAACTCCATTGAAACATATTACTTGATAATTATCAAGCATGTTCAAATAGGTGAGCCACATACATACATTCAGTTTTCAAATAACTGCATTGAGACAGTAAAAAAAATAGGCAAAATTAAAATTTAATAATATATTGAATCCCAAAACATCAAAATATGATTTCAACATGTTTTCAATATAAAAATATGAATGAGGTATTTCACTTTCTTTCTTTTTTTTCCCCCCACTGTTTTGAAATCTCATGTGCTTTTTTAAGACACATCTCATTTAAGACCATCTCAGTTCACCTGGTCCCCTTTCCAATATCAACGCCTGTGGCTGGAGGGTGCTGTATGGATAGCATTTGAAAATACTGAAAATGTGATGGAAAACATGTCTAAAGTCATGCCTATGAGGCACTATCAATTTATCATTTTACTTCTGCCAGTCTTTTCCTCTCTGGGCATACCTTTTTGTGAGTTACATATGGTCAAGATTATACTCTGGGGGTTCAGTTGCACTCTGTGTGGTTGAGTTTGAATTAATGGGTTTGAGGCCCACTCGACTAATGGAAGCAAGGGTCAGTAGGTCTCATTTTGTTCCTGGCTATGCTGTTACGCGTCACTTATTCAACTATTTTGGCATTTGTTCTTTAGATGCAAAGGGAGGGATTGAAGTACGTGAACTTTGATTCTTTTAAAGTTACTGTTCTGAATCTGAAATAGCTTTAATGAAAATCCAATAAAGAGCTCTCCTCCTTAGCACTTAGAGAATAGGAAGAGACACCAGTATTTTCTGACTTAACTATTGGACTTCTATTTCTTCCAAAAATTTGTTCCTTTGATCTCTGCTGGGCTCAGAGGTACCTGCTGGGTGGTGTGGGGCTGGTTTCCCAAAACATCTGCTGCCCAAGCATTGTACCAGTAATCTCTACAAGACATCTGGTGAAGAAAGCAGAGAGTGTAAAGTAGATGATGATGGATGGAGGATGCCTGAGTACGTTTTCACTTCAAGATCTATGGGCAAGTAGGACATTTGGGAATTCAAGGTATCCTCAGGACATTTGGTTCAGGCTGAAAGTAAGTTTGCTAATTACTTAAGCCTGGCATGCCAGTTATTGCACCAGAGGGAGATTGTAGTACCAAAATCTCACATCTTTGTTCCATCTCATAGAAAATTTTCTCCTTGTCTCCCAGAATATGGAACTCTGAATGTAAAAGATTGGGATAAGGTCGGATCAGACTTAAAATGAGCACAAGAGGTCCACCGTGTTTCCCCTTCCCAGTTGGTTTGTGTGGTCCGTATTAAAACTGCCCTGGAGCCCTTTCACACTGGGGATGAGGAGGAAGAGTTTTGGGATAATATAGAAAAGGTGTAACAGAGTCTGATGATCAGCAAAGTGAACCATCAGAGTCTTGTTTTAAAAGGGAGAAACGGAAGCTTTCTATGCTAACCCCAGAAACTTATGAGAGAAATAGTTCCACCTACCAAAACAGTGCCACTTACCGCCTTTAGGGAAGGTCCGAAGCAGCCACCCCACCTCAGCCTATAAATTTTTTGGTAGGGAGCCTGCGACGGGGCTTGCCGCTGTTGTTGCCCCGACATTAACTATGGTAAAGGGGGAGCTCAGGCTTGCCCAACAGCCAGTTACAGTGAGGAATGATCCGGCTTGTCCACCTGTTAATTATAGTAAATGAATGCTGCGAGCCAGTCCAAATACAAATCTGAAAACACTATTTCAGATTCTCATGCCAGGAAAGTGATGATTCAGCTGCTTGCTTGGAAGATGCTAATACAAATTTCAGGCAACTGGACCTATTAAGGGACAGACAGAAGAACATTACACTTACAGGGACTACATTCCATTATCACCACTGATTGGGCCCTGTTACATGATCAGATACTCCGATGGAGGTTTATGTTAATGACAGCGTCTGGATGCCTGGACCAACAGATAACCAGGTCCTACTCATCCAGAGGAGACAAAAAAGTTAATGAATGTTTCCATTGGTTGTTTCTTTCCTCTCATCGCTGGGGCCCATGTGGATGTTTAAATTATGATAAACATTGTTTGTCGGATGTTTTATGTCCCTACACATAAGGGATCAAAAGCCTCTGTTCATGTAATCAGTGGAAGAACATCTCAATCTTTGGCACTACTAAATACCTTGATCACAGATGGCTGACTATGTTATGATACCTCACCAGATTAATAAATGTAAACTAATAAGAAGCCCTGCCCTAGGCGGCCATTAAATAGTCTGAAAACCTAGAGGTGCTAACCTGGGAAGATTGTATTGCAAACAGAGCTGCTGTACAGCAAAATAATTACTCTGAAATCATCATTGATTTGGTCCCTATGGGATACTTTGCAGCAAATTGTACTGGACAGCATGAAGATTGTAGAGACTGGTTTTGCAAAGGCTATCCAGATAATGCACCAAATTATATAGAATAATTGAAACAAATTACCCTATTAAGCAGGAGGAGAATGGTATGGCTCTTCCAACCCCAAAAGTGATTGATCTCATTATAAGTTCAGACCATCCGGGAGCATGGAAATTAATGATGGCTCAAACCCTGGTTTGGATTTGGAAAGGAGAATATAAAACAGAGACTCACAGTAAAACATTTTGATTTGTTGTAGCCATGACCTGCAATCATTCGGTCCCATTACAGAGTTGTGTTAAACCTCCTTTTTTGTTGGCAGTTGGGAAAAAGTTAATGTCCTACCTGACTCTCAAACCATTTAATGCCTCAGCTGCCATCTTATATCTGCATTCATTCTACCTTTAATAAAGAGAATAGCATTTTTACTGGTTGGGCCCCAGAAGGAGTCTGGATACTTGTTTCCCTCAATAGACCTAGAGAGGCCTCTCCTCTGTACATATTATCACTGAAGTACTACAAAATACTTCACAGATCAGAGAGATTCATATTTACTTTAATAGCTATGATCATGGGCCTTATAGCTGTGATAGCTACTGCTGCTGCTTCTGCTGTTACACTTTGCTCCTTCTGTTCAAAATGTGGGCTTTGTGGATAGTTGGGGAAAATTGTTCTAAGCTTTGGAATTCCCAAAGCCAAAGAGATCAAAATGATCAAATCAAATTAATGATCTTCATCAAACAGTAATTTGGATGGGAGATTGGTTTATGAGCTTGGAAGCATAGAGTGCAGAGTAGCTCATGTGAATAATGGAAGAAGAGTTCTTTAAAGCACACAGGACTGATCACCTGTATTAAGTACCCAGATGTAGTTAGGGGAGCCAAAATTAGAGAGACCAAAAAATGTGCTTGTGTGTAGGGGTTTTTTTTCTATTTTATTTTGTTTTGGTAGGTCTGGGAGGAATTTTAAGCATCTTTCTCTCTGCACAAAGCTTTGCAGAGTCTATCCTATTTGATGTGAGAATGGCAGCCAATTTAAATGAAGATTTTTGGGCTTCTGTTTCATGGTGAAGGAAGCAGAGGAAAGGGCAAGTGGCTGCTATCGAGGCGCAAAATGAGGGTTAGTAGGGTGTCTCAGGGATCAGGACTAGATGAGGAGACTGGAAATGGAATTACAACAATTGTCCAAGAACCCAGAATAGCAGGATTAGGTTTCAGGTGGAATTGAAACCAAATGCACTGAGCTGCCTTTGGAAGAGTCGTGGGAATTAGCAAAGTTGAAGGTCTGTGGGTAAAAAGCCACCAGGACTGCAAAGGTCATCCATGTGGCCATTTGATCTGGTCTTCTGGAAGGCACTTGGACAAAGAAGATGAGGATCAGGGTGGCAGGGTCTATGTCAGCAGGTGGGATTGAATCTATTTGTTTAAGAAATCATATTCTGTTCCTAAGGGTATGTCTTGACAACATTGGATTTAAGCAGTACCTTTGGACTACCATCGAGAACTGCTGCAAATGTTAAAAATAGCGAGGCTTCACCCTAGCGTCAAGCCTTGCTTGACCTTCTCAATGAGACCTAGTTGTTTAATGCTAGGGCAACCCTCTACAATTCAGTATAAGTTCATGGGAATTGGGCTTGTTCCAGCTATAAAATGAATGTTGGGCACAGAACTTTGAGATGTTTGGATTGTGTTGAGACTAGTAACTCGTCTTCAAGATAGGTGACTGCCTAGATTCCTGTTTATTTAACTGTGAGTATCTGAAAGCATTGAGGAAGATTGTCATCCTCATGAAAACTGCCATGCTTGTATTTTCTCACCTGGAATGTCAATACTTTTCTCTCCTGATAAAACCATACTGTCTTTCAAAACACAGCTGGACTGTCATCCTGATGATGTCTTCCTGACTCCAACTGGTAAATCATTTAGATCTCATTCCTGCATGCAATCTTTATTTACCTCAGTTATGAAATTATCATATCTTATTGTGATTGTTTCTCCATGACTAAACTGAGGTCTTAGAGATGGAACATGAGTATCGTCTGCATTTGTGTATCCTGTTCCAGTATGCTGCTTGATACATGATAGCTAATGCCTCTGTGAAAACATAACTGGAAGGAGACCATTCATTTAGGAGTTCTTACCAGCTTTCTAACCTGAGTCAGAATGACTCTTGAACTGAAAACGTTCAGGAACCATAAATACTAAAATTGGGATTATATCCTTATGGAGTCTTACCTGAATGCATTTTGTTCAAAGGTTCTTCCTGAAGAACTTATCAAATTTTAGTTAAAGGGACAGGGGTGGTGGCTGATGACTCCAGTCCCAGGACTTTGAGAGGTCGAGGCGGGCATAGCATTTGAACCCAAGGTTCAAGAGCAGTATGGAGCATGGGAATACCCATCTCTATCCCAAATCCAAACAATTATCTGGACTTGGTGGTGTGTAGTGTCCCAGCTGCTTGGGAGACCAAAGTAGGAGGATCCCTTCAGCCTCCTACTTCATTAGAAGGCAGATGTTGCAGTGAGTAGAGACCACACCAGTGCATTACAGCCTAAGCAATAGGGCAGGACCCAGTCAATGAAAAAATTACAATTTCAGATAAAGGACTGAGAGTTGGTAAAGCAGTAAGTGTCATATATTATATAAGGGATGTTAGGAATATGACAAAATACAGTTTAACTCTAATTAGGAGAGTCTAATTGTATGCAGCTAGAATATCTAGTTGAATATATTTGAAACTTTGCTTTCCGACTGGTTGAAAAGGTTCAAACTCAAGGCTGGAATTTTTTTTCTTTCGAGATGGAGTCTGTCACCCAGGCTGGAGTGCAATGGTAATTATCAACTCACCACAAACTTTGCCTCCCAGGTTCAGGTGATTCTCCTGCCTGAGTCTCATGAGTAGCAGAAACTACAGGTGTCCACCATGATGCCAGGCTAATTTTTGCATTTGGTTAGTGTTTTAGACATGAAGTCCTTGCCCATGCCTATGTCCTGAATGGTATTACACAGGTTTTTTTCTAGGGCAATTATGGCATTAGGTCTAACATTTAAGTCTCTAATCCATCTTGAATTAATTTTCATGTAAGGAGTAATGGAAGGATCCGGTTTCAGCTTTCTACTTTGGCTAGCCAACTTTCCAAGCACCATTTATTAAATAGGGAATCCTTTCCCCATTTCTTGTTTTTCTCAGGTTTGTCAAAGATCAGATGACTGTAGATGTGTGGTATTATTTCTGAGGGCTCTGTTCTGTTCCATTGATCTATATCTCTGTTTTGGTACCAGTACCATGCTGTTTTGGTTACTGTAGCCTTGTAGTATAGTTTGAAGTCAGGTGGCATGATGCCTCCAGCTCTGTTCTTTTGACGTAGGATTGTCCTGACAATGCGGGCTCTTTTTTGGTTCCATATGAACTTTAAAGTAGTTTTTCCCAAATCTGTGAAGAAACTCATTGGTAGATTGATGGGGATGGCATTACATCAATAAATCACCTTGGGCAGTATGGTCATTTTCATGACATTAAATTTTCCTCTCCATGAGCGTGGTATGTTCTTCCATTTGTTTGTGTCCTCTTTTATTTCACTGAGCAGTGGTTTGTAGTTCTCCTTGAAGAGGTCCTTTACATCCCTTGTAAGTTGGATTCCTAGGTATTTTATTCTCTTTGAAGCAATTGTGAACAGAAATTCACTCATGATTTGGTTCTCTGTTTGTCTGTTACTGGTGTATAAGAATGCTTGTGATTTTGGCACGTTGATTTTGTATCCTGAGACTTTGCTGAAGTTGCTTATCAGCTTAAGGAGATTTTGGGCTGAGACAATGGGATTTTCTAAATATACAATCATGTCATCTGCAAATAGGGACAATTTGACTTCTTCTTTTCGTAACTGAATACCCTTGATTTCTTTCTCTTGCCTGAACTTCCAACAGTATGTTGAATAGGAGTGGTGAGAGAGGGCATCCCTGTCTTGTGCCAGTTTTCAAAGGGAATGCTTCCAGTTTTTGCCCGTTCAGTATGATATCGTCTGTGGGTTTGTCATAAATAGCTCTTATTATTTTGAGATACGTTCCATCAATACCAGGTGTTTGGATTTCTATTTGTAGAGTTAAGAGGATGATGGCTGAAGTAAATTTGGTACTATTTATTTTCAATTAATGTCACATAGAAAAATGGAGATGGTACTTTGGGTCCTGAAGTCCTGCTTCAAACCTACGTATGTCTAATTGCTTGTGTGCTTTTGGGCAGGTTCTGTGACTGTGGGCTCCTGAACTGTAAAGTCTAGGAAGTTTTCCATACTATAGAGTTGTTGAGGGAATTTAGTGAGCAAACTGACATGCCTAGTTCGTAGCAGGTTGCCAACACTATTATTTTCTACTTCTGCCTGTTTACTCTTTCCGTCAGCAGCAGGTAAAAATTCTATTGTTATATTTTTGTCTTACAGATGGAAACAAAATGAGGGGCATTTTTCACACACCATTGCTCCTTTACTTTTATCTTCATTTGTGTGCTTGCTGTTGGAAGCTAGAACTTTAGGCACTTACAACATGTTTGGTATATAAAATTTATTTTTACAACTTTGACTTAGATGAGAACTTTTTAGGCTTTCATACTCAAACACGAGATGTAGCATATTAAGAAAATTGAGGCACTTCACATGTTCAGATTTTACTTTTCTCTGTTACAACGTAGCCTGTGTTATTCTGTCACACAGGCTAGTGTGTACAGGATTGATCTTAGCTCATTGCAACCTTCACATCCTGGTTTCAAGTGATTCTTGTCTCTCATCCTCCCAAGTAGCTTGGATTATAATCATGGGTCACCATGTCAGGTAATTTTTGTATTCCCACTCCCCCACCATGGAGATAAAGTCTTATTGTGTCACCCAGACTGGGGTGTAATTGCATGGTCCCAGCTGACTGCCAACTCTGCCCTTTGGGTTCAAGTGATTCTCCTGATTCAGCCTCCCAAGTAGCTGAGAGCACACGTGCCTGGAACCATGCCCAGATAATTTTTGCATTTTTAGTAGAGATGGGATTTCACCTTGTCATCCAGGATGCCCTCAAACTTCTGACCTCAAGCAATCCTCCAGCCTCAGCCTCCAAAGTGCAGGAATTTCTGGCATCAGCCACCATACACTGCTACCTTTTCAGTAGAGATGGGGCTTTGCCATGTTGCCCAGGTTCACCTCAAACTCTGGAGCTCAGCCAATTCTCCCACTTCAGACTCTGAAATCACTGGGATTACAGGCGTGGCCACCATGCCTAGGCCATTTTACTTACCTTTTCACATTTGAAAAATCGTACTGGTATAATGTGATTGTTTTAGGTTATTGTTGCCTCCTTAAAATGTGTCACTATGCCTAAAGGAGCTTGCCAGATTTTAGTTTTCAGCACTGTAAAGCTTTAATCAATTGTAGATATTCCATTTTAAATTTCAGGTTGAGTTAGAGTTGTCAAAGTCCAATCTTGCCAGTACAAAATGAAATATTATGCTGAATGAAACATTAAAGAATGAGTGATTGTTCACTACTTAAAGAGATTAGAGAAATCTTGCATCTCTAGACTTTATACATTTCTGATTTGCATGTTTTAGTACTTAGTACTATGGCAGTATTATAAAGCTATGTTTGTACTTGTAAGGGAGGGTTAAATTTGACAGATTTATAAAATTAACATCTAGGATTAAACTCTGCAAACATGCATCTGTTTGTATTAAGGCATCCTTGCCTCTGCTTGCTGATTGGGTTTGGCCAGTGAGGACACCAGCCTCCACATACACTGGCGAAAGATTGGTCATTTTACCTCACAGCCAAGAGAGTTCATGGTGCGTGTGATAACCACTCCAGTGCTCTGCACCACCCTCTCTCCATTACTGAGAATTTCCCCCTCCTCTGATTCTGCAGGCACAAAGAGTGCTAATAGAGTGATCCTGTTACTATCTCAGGGAACTTCACCATCATTTGTGGGCATGCTGCATAAGTCACCGTTCATTCAAGGATTCTCAGATGACTCTGACTGGGAACCATCTGCTTTCTGCATGAATCCCAAATCCCAACTGCTACTGACAGAAGCAGAGATTATATTGGATCTTGGGGATGTCATCAAGAGGTACACCAGATAGAGAGCTCCCTCTGTGCATGGTAGAGGAGAGAAACATCCTTTTAGGTTAATTTGAGGATTTGAAAGAGTTTTTCCATTGGAGTATGACTCCAAGAGTTATAACAGTTGCATTAAAATGCAAGAAATTCTTTGTTCTGAAATTTGAGTGTCAGGATTACTCTGAGTTCATTAAATATAATTAGCATTCTGTTTATTGCCTGAGTACCAAGAAAAGAAACAACAATATAAAACCCCTTTCAATGTGTTTGTTAAATGAAATAAGAAAACTTAAGGTACATAACGACTAGGATTTCATTTGACCTTCTAGGTCTAGCTCAGCTGGCTTGGGAAATTGTGGCATTTCAGAAAGAACTGCAGAAAACATCAATTGCTATCACAGCTGAGCATAAGGAGTCGAAAACCACAGGCCAGCTCTGCAAAACAACTGCCAGATACAGTGAGTATTGCTCCTTGCCAGTTGTAGTGTGATACCAGGATACGTTACCAATATATAAATTTGACCCAAGTCACACCTGTTAAATCAGATTGAATTTAGCACAAACAGCTCCTCCAACTATAATAAAGGTATTCTTTGTCGTCTGATAAAATTCTCTAGTGATAATATGATCTTATATTCATAACAGTAATAACATGGAGAAGAAAGCAAACACACTGAAACGTAAAAGTTTCAGAGGGCTTGATTGTATCCATTGTTCTCTCTTGATTCTCACTCTGAGGATTACAGACAGTCGCTTGTCTTCTGCTCACATGTGCTGGAATTTTCTGATATGACTGAAAAAGATGGTGAAATCAGTGAAACACACCTTGTTAGTGTTCTGTTTGTCATTTTTAAAATAGGGACCCTGTTGTTTATTGGCATAAATGTTTTCTACTGAAAGAGTATAAACAGGATAAGAATACTTTTCCTTTTGAAGCAAGCTGTGGTTTGTTAAACACAATTTCCTTTCCTCTTCTGAATTTTTTCAGATTGCGCATTATGCATGACTGAGGGCCCAGATACTAGATTACAAAGCTTCTGTAAGAAAGATAACTTCTCAGGTGGTCGATTTAAAATGGAAACTGAAGCACACTCAGACAGGTTAGGGACATTTTAATGCCACGAATATTTTCTGTGTGTAAATCTTCTGATGCCTGAGAAACTGTAATGATCTAATTTACTGAATATTAAGTGAATGTTATATTAGAGGAAAACCAAAGAAATGTGTGTCATGTTAAAGTAAAACTCCTCTCTTTTGATAATATCGCCTGGGTGGTCATCAAAAGTGACTTGCTTCATAGGTGCCTCATGGCTTGGGAGAGCCTCATGTCCCAAATGGGAAAGGAGGGTGGTGATTAGAAGTCTCCAGGTTTATCTTAGAATTTTCTTTTCTGTTTGTTACGCAATGTTAATGCCAGTTCAGTAGTTTTGGATTCCTTGACAAACAGATATTTGCATACACGGAGGAGCAGGGTGGTTTAGAAAGGAACGTTGCCTTTGGAATCAGAGAGTTGTTCTTTTGGTCTCAGTTTCAAAGTTAGTTATTTGATCTTGGACATTTACCTTAACTTTCTTCGGTCTCAGCTTTCTCATTTGTAATGGGGAAAATAATGTCTTTTGAGCCATAATGAAAATGATGAAATGAGATAAGTTTCAATGTGGTGCCTGGGACATAAGAAAACACTCAATAAATGGTGATTGGTATGGTTTTATTACTGTGTCTTCACTGTGGATACACCTCTGTCCCTTCCTATTTTATAAGAAGGATGTTGAAGCTTAGATACTTTCTTCTTCAGTTGCTTTCAAGCTCAAAGAATGTGCATATGTGTTTCCAATTCACCTGTTTTCTCACTCTAGTTCTCGCCTGCCTCACTCCCATTGGTACTCATTCCTCATGAGTCCCTTGCCTCTCTACCAGCACTTGACTTATTGTTATCTCTTTACTCATTTCTACATTTTTCTGTTCTTCATTTTAGCAGTTCTGTTTGTGAAACTTCTCACAGCTGAAACCATAGTTTGATGTTAATGAAAATAGTTGAATGCAGATAGAACTTTTGACATGCATGCATTGCTGAGGGCAAGCTTTTTCTCATAGCATCATAGGAAGGCATTGCAGGAGAGTGGGACACATGAACTGGCTTTGTCTTAGGAAATTCCAGTAGCTATTGGACCTGCTGACTGTTTGATTCAGGCTCAATAAGCATTAGGCCCCCATCTATAAATTAGGCCCCATCTATAAAATGGGAGCTGTGAAAGTTCCTTGAACACTGTGTTATTGTGAATGCAGACTCTTACTTCCTTGCCAGAAACTCGTGCCTTATGCTGTGGAATTGACAGCACAGGTAATCCACAACATGCGAGTTCTGAAATACCTGCTGTTGTGAAATGCATTAATTACTTTCCAGCCAACAGTATGAATATTCATGCTGGGATAAATAAAGATAATAAATGGGTTCACATCAGTTCAAGTCAAACTATTTAACCATGAGTTCAAATCTGGCTAGGCTTTGCCACTAAAGAAGTTATGAATAAGTTTTCAGTTTTCAGAACTTTTGGCATGTGAAAATTGTGCATAATGGATTCTGAAATTATACCAGTTTACAAAAGACATATGAAATTGTAGCTGTTACAATAAGCCCTCAATACATGTTAGTGGTTATTACTACCATAGCTTCAGAAACTGTTTGTTGTGCAAATTTATCCTTATTATTGCTCTCTTCAATTTTACAAAAGAAAAAAAATTCTCCAGTACCTGAATTTTCTTCTCTTCCTTTTCCATTCACTTCTGAAATGTTATACTCTGCAATGCTAGAGAATAAAGTGTACTGCCAACCAAGGTCGTCTCTGATCAATCATTCTGTCAGTGGATTAAGAAGTGGCAATATAGTGCCTTGCAATGGTGCTATACATCAGGATTTCTTGAACAATTTTTTAAACAGAAAAGACTTCTAGCAAGTATGGTTACACCAAGGAACCCAAATTATCCAAATGGAGGTATGGAGGGTAGTGCTTCCAATTCTGACCTTGAGTTTGTGGTTAATACTAAAGAAGGGTCAAAGAGCTTCAGCAAGAGACAAAGAACTTAAACAAACAGACACTTGGAAAAGGCTCTCAGAAGTTGCCATCAGAGAGTCATTAACATCACTGTCAAAAGCCAACTACTGGCAAAGGTCTCACCATGTCTGCACTTGCTGAAAGCTTTCAGAAACATGACTTTCAGTTCTCCAGAAAGACATATCTTTGCAGAGGACAGAGTTGTCTCTGAGCAGCCTCAAGTGAAAACAAAGAATAAAGGAATGGCACCTTGCAAGCCCTCACAGGCAGTGCAGCCTTGAGGCTACACAAGGGCGGTTCCACCAGACACCTTTTCCCCACATCCTGTCCAAAAGCAAAATGAAACCTTAAAAATGAAATGTATCTGAAAGGTTAGCCACCTGGACAAAGCGTTGTGTGCTGCTCTGGAGTTGGGTAGCTACCCTCCCCTCCCCCCTCCCATGATACAGCAATGCTGTGAGAGTCAGTGGGACAGACTGGCAAGCTCTAGTGTTTTCATAACACACAGAGTTGTTTAGATACTAACAGTTACCTTTCCTTTTCTGCCTTTTGCTACCATACACTTTACCATTGGCACTGAAATTAACCTAGGTGCTTGAATCATTAGTTTTGTGAAACTTTTGCATCATCATTTTGTATTTGCAAGGATAATAATTTATTTTTGAACCAATAGAGTTCTTTAGAAACCTCTTGGTATCTTCATGCAATTGGTAATATTCTTGCCTTGGTTCCTTCTGAACCTTAGGCCTGGGCAGGTCATATGGACTTCCCTCGGTCCTTCTTCTGACAGAACGCCCCAGCAATCACCCACTGAGTCAAGGCACAGCCTCTCCATCCCTCTAGATAAGAATTTATTGTAAGTACAACGTTCTGATGTCAGCTTCAGCTGGGTCATGTTACTTACTCTGTCAGACTTCAGTTGTTTTAATATTTTTTTAAGATCAATTCTGCAGACCATGAGGCAATACAGAAGTTAGAACCGGACTGCAAAATGATGTGTCATCTTTGAGAATCACCTAAATTACAAGGAGAAAAAAAAAAAGATGGCTTCTCAATAAATAAGTAGATAACACATATTTGCAAAACTGGACATATAGACCATGCAATATGGTATTAATAAACATCTTCAGAGTTCTGTGAATAGACTCAGTTTATTAAGATATTTGCAATTCTCATATTCTAAGTAAAGGTGAAGTCTTTAAATATGTTTAAAAGTCATTCAGAGCATTCTTTCTATAAATTTTATGTTCATAATTGTTTCTGTACTCTTTATTCATTTGCTTTTGAATTGCTGGTCATTTCATATTGATTTGTGTTTTAGCTTATTGCTTGTGATGCAAGTTGCCAACATTATTCTTCTGTTTTTGGTATTTTGAGCTTACCTGGTTTTTCTTTTGTCATGGAGAATGATTTTAATAAAATAAAAATTTAGCCTCTGGGCTATATATGAAAAAAAAAAGTACAAAATCTGTGAAAGCAAGCAAATAAAGGTTATTTCTAAAGTTGGAAAAATTATGCACATCATTAAAAAGTCATTTAAAAATATTGTGGCAGTGAAATACAAACAAGTAAGTGTTTGTTTTGGTTTTTGCTTTTTGGTGAGGGCAGAGCCTTACTCTGTCACCCAATCTGGTATGCAGTGGCATGATCTACACTCACTATAACCTCCGCCTCCCGAGTTCAAGTGTTTCTCCTGCCTCAGCCTCCCAAGTAGCCTGGACTACAGTCATGGGCCACCACACTTGGCTAATTTTTGTATATTTAGTAGAAATGGGGCTTCACTATGTCGGCCAGGCTAGTCTCAAACTTCTGACCTCAGTTAATCTGCTCAGCTCTGCCTCTGAAATTGCTGAGATTACAGGTGTGAGCCACAGGGCCTGGCCTGGATAAGATTCTCACTTCCTTACCATTGGAGTAAATTCAAACGTTGCAGTTGTCTCAGATCATGATTGATGAAACAGTAAGGAGGGGATGTTTTTAGGAACTCTACCAGTGGTTTACCAAGGCTGCGATTTGAGTCATGAGCAGACTTCTCCCCATACCTGGTCCCACAGCAGACAGAAGTGACTCCATAGTTGTGGGCTTGAGCTTTGGTGTCGTCAATGAAAAGAAAAGAAAAATGAAGACCTATACTCTCTCTCTTTCTCTGAACCATTAATTATGACTATGTTTCCCCATGCTTGTATTTAGCAAGACTTGAAGATTACTGTTTTTCTTTCAATGCAGCTGCAAGGCCACAAGCTACTCAGGCTACAAGTTATGCTAAGTCAACACTTAATGCTATAAATTGTGTAACCTATCATTTTATAATTAGCTGTTTTAGTTCTGTTTGATAATTTTGCTTATAAATACCCCACTCAGTCTTTGCTCACTGCTCAGCCTTTTTGGGTATAATTCTGCTGAGCCACGGCATCTCAATAAATCTCCCTGTTTCCCCATATCAGTCTCTCTGGTCCTCTGCTTCCCACAACATTATTGGCCAGCCAGTAAGATGGAGGGGAGATGACAGGTTTGTGGTCTTCTTTGTCCCTAGGAGCTTAAGCCCTGGTTCTCTGGTGTTCTGTGACCCCTGAAACCCCATTGGGGGAACTTCAGCCTGGAGGGGAGAACAGCCCTTTTGTGACCCAGGGCCCCTACCCTGCAGTGCACTGGTAACTAAGGGGCTACAGGATGATTCCAGGAACAGCTCACTTCAGAAACCTCAGTAAGTTATTGGGACCCAGGCAGGACCCATCCCCTATAGGACTGAAAGGGAGCCTAATCACCTCTGCGGTGTAACTGGTAATCTGACTGAGAGGGGATCAGGTGGTGAGAGTGGCTCCCCAATTCAGAAGAAACTTACACCCCAAACAACACAGCATGTAAGAGTGGCCACTCGGTCAGCTCAGAAGGAATCTGGAGGTGGTTAAAGTGGCTTGCCATCCCAATCAATAGCATGGGAACTGGTAGTGGGATAGGATAGTGTGTGAATAGAGAGGCCTAACTAGGCTAATCAGCCATAAAGCGAGGAACCACAAGTCTCTTAGCAAAGACTGTGTTTCAGACCAAGTGTGGGACTGATCAAGTCAAGTGGCAATCCACATAGGGCTAACAGAAGCTACACCACAACTTCTGAAATTGTGGTGGGCCTAAGAAACTCCCCAAAGCTAAGTGGTTTCTAAAAACCTCCATAATAGGAGATGATCTAGCTGGTCCAAAACAAAGTAAAATGTGAGCATGAGTGTACTGCATCATAACTGGGAGGAAATGGGAAGAGAGTCATCAAAACCTACACCATCAAGATATAGCTTAAAGAAAACTTTAAGAAAGGATTTACATGAAACTACAAAAGTATACTACCATCCCAAAGGTGAAAAACTCTCTGTCAACGAAAATGGCCCTCTTTTGGTGTTAAGTAGATGACCAAAAAACTATACACATGGAAAAAATTGGCCATGGGTTTGAGCTAATGACAAGAGTTGTTATTGTTGTTGTTGCTGTTGCTGCTGCTGCTGCTGCTGTTGTTGCTTTTAATGTGGCATAATTATTTTTTCTTTTTTTCCTTCCTGTTAGCTGTCCTGTTTCTTTTGGCTTTTGATGTCCCTGCCTTTTGGTGTCCCCAATAATGCATTATTGCTACTTTCTCCAGAGCCTATAAAGCTGTTAAGAGATTTTTCTTTGTACTTTATTTCTTTGACTCCAGCTATTAAGGGATTTTTATTTTTGTATATAGTTCTATGAACATGTAGTGTGGTAAAAGTATATTTACAGTGTGTATAAATATTGACCTTTTTGTCTTTTGGTAGCACAAGGGCTCTTATTAGGGCTATCAGTTTTGCCTTTTGGGTTCATGCTCCAGTAGATGGAGATTGAGCTTTTGTCATTGTGTTTAATATCACCGCTGCATACCCGGCTTGTTGGAATTTTTTCTAGCTCAAAACTATTTTAATTTATGAAGTATTCAACATCTGGGTTTTTGAGGATTTGATCTATGAGACCTCCGTGTCCAGAAAATGCATCATCCACTGTTTAGGAACAGTTATGGAGTGGAGCTTCAGGTTTAACTGGAAGCCTAGTGGTTGTGCTTAAATTATTTACTGTTTATTTAAGTCACCCTCCAAGGGCTACCTTACTGTGGGGAAAAACCATATACTAACTTAAACAGTCTGGCTGGTGCTAAAGGATATGGGAACTAGAACAGACCAGACTCCTCCTTATTACACCTCCATGAGCCTATGGTCACATTGAAAGTTGAAGGCCAGCTGATGGACTTTATGGTATCCACCAGGGATACACACTCAGTAGTGACTCGAACCATAGGGCCACTATTCAAAAGTTATAAAACTGTCACAAAAGCCACAGGAGTCTCAGAATCAAAACTGTCCTGTTGGTCAAGGAGATGTGTCATCAAAGGCCAAGAACTCCAACATAAATTCCTCTACCTCCCGAATTGTCCAGTTCCCTTGTTAAGAAAATATTTACTCTGAAAGATTTACCCTAGGATAAATTTAAGAGAAGGTATTCGTATATTGTGCATAGACTAGTTCTTTTCTGGAGTGTGACTAGAGCAGGGCTTGTTGCCCTCTTATTAAGCTGAAGTCTCGTGTAGATTGGTCAGCTTTTGGACTGACCTGAGCAGGGTCTCAATAACCCTTGTCACAATGACAAGTTGGTCTTGTTGCCTGATTAGGTGTGTTGGATGGTTTGGGTCCTAATGCCTCATTTTCTTGTCTAGTCTATACACAGCCACAACTTAAACATTCATCAAGCAAGGAAATAAAATTAAAAATCTTAAGTCTAATAACCTACACTGTAATATTAATTGTTTTATGGTTATTCTGTCACTATGCTCAACCTCCACCACAGGTATGAACCTCTAGTTCTAACCATGCTAACTATAAATATGCTATTCATTGCTATGCTGTTATTTCCCCACTTAACTGTGATATAAAAAAGCACTCATGAAAGGATGCCCACCCTCTACAAATACTACATAGTCCAAAAACCATATAGCCATGCACACTGCTACTTATTTAACTCTAACTAAATATCAACCTTTGCCCAAAAAAGAAAACATGCTTTTCCATAAAGAATAAAGTAGTACGAATACCTTCTCTTAAATTTATCCTATGAAAGGCATTAAAAAATAAAACAGAGGAAAACATGGCAAGACAGGGGTTAAAAAGGAAAGAAAAACAAGATTTTCTCTGTGCAGCTAGCTCACTCGAAAGACAGTTATAAAATAACACCGTCTAAAAAGTTGAGTCCTATGGAATGGGTTGTAAATAACCCCAGTTAAGCAAAGTTGAAAAGTGAAGCAAATTACTTTACTCTCTCCTCTTAAGATCTGTTATGACTATGTTTACCAATGCTTGTGTTTAGTAAAATTTTAGGTTCTTGTTTTTCTTTCAACACAGCTGCAAAACCCAGCTATACAAGGCAAGAATTTCTGCTAAGTCAACAGTTACACAGTAGATTACATAACCTCTCATTGTTTAATTAGCTGCTTTAGTTCTGCTTCTGTAAGTTTACTTATAAAAAGCCTGCTCAGTCTTTATTCAACACTCAGCATTTTTGGATGTAAGTTCCATGAGCTGCTGCACCTAAATAAATCCTCCTGTTTCCCTCTATCAGCCTACCTCGTTCTCTGTTTCAACAAGGCATTAAAACAAGGCAGAGCAGAAATGTTCAGGGTTCTCTGGTAAACCTATGAATTTTTCTTCCTATTAGCATTACTATCTTTAATAAAGCAGATTATGGGTCAGAATTGGAGGAGAAACATCAACATAATTATTTCTGAGGATGAGTTATAATTAAACATTTGAGATGTAGGTTTCTGTGCCAAGATGCAGGGGGAACAGATCATTTATCAAATATGGGCCTTCCCGGAAAAAAGCAGAAGAGGACAAAACAAGTATGTATAGGTTTTCAAGAAGTAAGTGCAAGATACTATGTAACTAAGGTGCTGGAGTGGTTGTTTACTCATCACTTCAGAAATAAGGAGATGGCATCCGTTGGGTCTTGAATAGTATATCAGGTTTGATGAGAGTGCAAGCAATGTCTGTCACTTTGCTGCAACTCCTCCCCCAGGTATAAATGTCTTCCTTTCCACCTGGGTATAAATATGTTACTCTTTAATTAGTTCCTACTTCAGACAAAGAAAACTAAACCCACTTCTTTTCCTCCTAACTGTGACACTCCCTTATTCATATCCAAAAGGAGACCATTAAAGAGTGCCCCACTGTACTCACATACTCGGTCAGGAACACCATAACCAAAACCCTGAGATACCACACTAATTCAATGTGTACAGGGACCCACCTAGGAACTTGTGCTTACAACTAGACAACCTATTCAGTCTGTGACCAGGAAATGGCCAACATTGCGAATGTTATAACCCTAAATTCCTACCTCGTACCTCTTTTAAAATTCATGGGCCAAAAGAAGGAAATCTGCTACAACAAACCAAGTGCTCATCCTCCTATGGGGGAGTTATGTCCTTTTCCTTTAATACGTGCCAGTTGTCATCCATGGTCTCAACCTTTCCCATAATCTCCAAGTCTGAAGAGCACTACAATTGTTGCCACAAAAATACATGTGCATCCCTTGCTTGTTTTTCTGTTTTCTCAGAGAAAACTTCCTGGAGCTGCATAATTGAGTCTTCTAACCTACAATCACTGGGGCCAGTCATACTTACCAAAATACTAGCAAAAACACATTCTAAAACCAGAACTTGCAATCTTGTAAATCTCACCATCCTAAAACTGTATCTGCCCATATGGACTACAAGTTTAGAGGCTGCCGCAGGAATACAAGTTGGTGGGAAGAAAACAGACTCAAAATTCTATTTATGTAATACCAATAAATCTTGGATTCATCCCACCCAAAAACTCTGAGCTTTAAATCACTCTATACAAATATCTATGGGAAACTGTTTGTACCCTCTCCCTTAACCAGAATCCTGTTTGCTCAACTGGCTGAAAACATAGCAAGCAGCCAGCATATCTCCTCATTCTTAAAGAGCTCCATTATCAGAAAATTCTGAATTGCTTGTTGAAGAAATACCTTTACAGACACAGTAGGAAACTCAACTTGCCTAGAAAAACAATATTACAACGGAACGCTAGGAAACAGTGTATGTTGAGGTACAACTAATTCCAAACCGCCCCAAATAGGCCCATTCTCCTGATTCCTTCCTTTAAAACATTCTTGGTAAGAACTTAATGCTCCCCATACCTATCAGGTGCCCTCTGGCCTCTCCTGGATCTGTGGGCCATAGGCGTATCGACCATTGGTGACTAAATGATCAGGGATCTGTGTACTAGGAACAATTAGCTGTCATCTTTCTAATCCCCTTAGAACAGGGAAAATCTTTAGGGTACCCGGTCTATGATACAACAAATACAAAACAATCAAACAAAAGACATAATCATAAGAAATTCATAAAACAATAAATGGTCCCCTAAAAAATCCAATACCATGTGTCAGCCACCTGGGCAGAATATGAAATGTGGGGATTCTGCACTGCTATTTACATACTCTACCACATTATCAGATTACAGGTAGTGCTGAAAATCATTACTAATAACACTAAAAAGGCACTAAATCTGCTGGCCCAACAAGCCACAAAAACAAAGAATGCTATCATCAAAATAGACTGATGTTACACTATATCCTAGTCCACGAAGGAGGTGTGTGCAGGAAGTTCAGTCTAACTAATTGTTACCTAGAAATTCACAGCAACTGAAAAGTCATCAAGAATATACCTGCTAAGACCCCAAAATGGGCCCATGTTACAACCCAGACCTGGGAAGGGTAGCCTCCAGTTTCCCTCATCAGGGCTGGTTTTCATCCATTGAATAACTTAAGACCTCAGTAAAAATAGTTCTTGCCATATGAAGATGCTGCCCTGTTCTCACTTGTCTCTTACACTCCTTGTTAAAAATCATTCAAGCAGCCATAGAGGCCCTTGTGAACAAACACACCACCACTCAACCAATGGCTTTAATTAAACATCAACCACTGAAAAATAGGAAACTCCCACCCTATATGAAGAATTAAATGGTGATGGTGTTGTCTATTAAACATCATTTATAAAAACCATCAAAGGGGGAAACGAAGCAGGCAATGTTCAAATCAAAGAAACAGACAAACAAAAAAACATGTTCTCTCTACTAAGCTGATTCTCTCCAAAACTCAGCGATAAGCCAAGTCCTGTTGGGGTTCTGATAGCAGTATCAGAAGAGTGGGGGCCTGTAAAGAATAAATTCCTGAAGCAGGAATGAGAAAAACAAGATTTTCTTATCAGCTTTGACTCTTAAGATCTCACCCCATACCATTATTCTTTGTTCTGCTCTCAGAGCAATTTTTATGACTACTTTTAGAAGTTGTAAATACTTTGTAAGTTCTTGTTTACCTATCCATATAGAATTGCAAAGGTCATGAGACATAGCTAAATTACAACACCCAACACTTTTAAAAACTGTATTTGTTCTGCCTCTATAAGCTTGCTTGTCTGTCCTGCAGATTTCATGCCACTAGCGCCAACCTTCTTTGGTTGAGGTATAAAATTGAAGCCCTGTCTTTGTTCAGGGATCACTGTTTAAATGTTATTCCACTAAGTCAAGGTACACCTTGTAAAATCCTCCTGTTCCCTGCATTGGTTTCTCCGGTCCCTTACCTCCCACCGCAGTGGCAGCTTTGTCCTCAGTGACAGGGATGAGCAAATGGCTAGGTCCTTTTTTGGGACCAAAGTAATTACTCTAAAATATGAAAGAAATTCCCTCAAGTGAAGTCACCTCTTATTCCCTCCCAAACATTAGAAATACATCAGCATGAAAACATTTCCAAACCTTCCGGTTAGCAGTTTCTTGGTTATAGTCATGGTATTCAGGAACACATAGAATTCTTAAAGAGCCAAGGGACTTTGAGAAGCTTGATTTTTCTGATTGAAGTGTAAATATGCTTTGGAAAGCACTCTGTAACACCTGATATAGAGCCTGTCTCTACTGGGCCATTTCCTTGGGGCTGATCTCACAACAGTGAATCAAACCAAGCTCGTGACATCCTGAATTTCTAGTCACTGAGGAAGATGGTCAGCAAGCCACTACCAGTACTAGAGCAGGGAAGGCAGAAGCAGATGAGTAGGTGCCATGACCACAGGAGGATGATTCTGAGAGGCAGTCATCTGTCACAGACCTGGGAAAGGGAGTAAAAGGAACGTAATAAGATAAGGGAATTCAACTGAATACCTTGGTGTTCTGCCTCTGAGGTGGAATGCAGATTCTAATACTGGCTTTAACAATTACTCACCAGTTGCAGTGGCTCATGTCTGTAATCCCAGCACTTTGGGAGGCTGAAAGTAGTGGATCACAAGGTCAGGAGATTGAGACCATCCTGGCTGAAACACCATATCTGGTAAAAACACAAAAATTAGCCAGGCGTGGTGGAATGTGTGTGTAGCCACAGCTACTTGGGAGGCTGAGGCACGAGATTCACCTGAACCCAGGAGGTGGAAGTTACATTGAGCTGACCGCTCAACAGCACTCCAGCCTGGGTGACAGAGTGAGACTCCATCCCCCAAATAATAATAATAATAAATTATTAAGCAGCATAGTACGTAGCATTGGTGTTATTCAGAAATTTTTATATTCATCATTTCACTTCTTCATCTGGGCTCAAAGGAAATGGAAAACGCTGAAATTTTCTGTCTCTGATATAAGGTGTCCAGTGGACATACTTCATTTCCTTCCATTGTGTCCAAAGAGGTTTCCGTATTCCACCATGTAGGTACAAAATACACACCAGAGCAGAGAAGTAGTTATTCTTCCTCTTTCTTTCTCGATAAAGAGGTGCTGAAACAACATTGCTATCTTGGAATTACTCATCCATGTAAGCAAGCAATCTCTTTTATGAGTAACTTTTTTTTTCTTCTTCTTCTAGAACAGAGGCAGTTGCATTTCTGCCTGCAGAAATTATCAACTCTCTCTTCAGATATTTTAATTTCATGAGAAGGATTGTGATGAGATGGCGAGTGGAGATAGAGGAAAAACTGTGCTGCTTTTCTCTTAATTTTGAAACTAACTCAGTCACTGCTGATGATTTAGAACAAGGCAGAGCAAAAAGGTTCACGGTCCTCAAGTGAACCTATAAATTTTTCTGCTTATTTGCATTGCCAACTTATTAAAATAAATGGTTAGAGGTTAGAACCGGAAGATAAAAGTCGGCATAATTGTCTCTGTGAATGAGGTCTATTTAAACATTTGAGATGTAAGTACTCATGCCAAGATGCAGAGGGAACAGACAATTTGTGTGTAAAGGTTGGGATGGCTCCATATTTTAGGAATAAGAAAGAAAGGATCTCTCATCATACAACAAGTACGTGAGTTCTGACATTAATTTTTTTTGTGAGTCTGAAGTATCCCGGGGTTAAACGCATACCTGATGGTTTATTTTGATGTACTTGCTAAATTTCATTTTTATAAGTCACCACATTTCTTAGGTTTTTAAATTACATATGTGTTCCAATAATGGTTCTTACAGCAAAGTATTTTATAAAATTCATGCATACCTAATTTCAAAATTCTTCTCATTCTCCCAGGTAATCAGAGCTCAAGAAGGATGACCCAAGAAGTCTGCCTATGAACATACTTCAATCTAGCAATGAAGTCGAAATGTACCTGGTTTCCCAACACACCATATTCCATACACACACTGTTAATCGTTCATTTTGTCAGTCAAGAGAAATGATTAGAAATCTGCCTGAAAGAAGTTATTGAATCATTAAGAGTTACTATGAAAACAATTGATAGAGTTTTGTAACTTGTGAAATTGATCCTAATATAACTTGTAATCTAATGCAGAAACTCCCCAGGGAAGAAACTGAGAACATTATGAAGAACAGGTTTTTCTCATGAAGAACCAGATGACTTTTGGTAACCACGTTTACCGCCCAGCTTCTAACTTACATATGACGAGAGGTTACATAATATTTCCTCCTCTGTAAATGTTTCTCTGTCATCAGATAAAACTGTCAATAAAAATCTATGTTTAATCTAATGTGTTTTTCTCCCATCATTTTACTTGGTACTATAGTGTATGAACCAACAATAATCTAGTCATGTTAGACACCTTCTCCAGTCACAGAATTTCTCATTCATTACAATAGAAAGAGCTGTTTTTTTATCCTTAATTTTTCCTAAAATTTTAAACAAGCATAACCTATCATGTTGATCAACTCCAGGTCTACTATTTGGAGGTTAAGCTATTTTCTTTCCTCTCCAGTGAAGCACTGTCACCTGTAAAACAGGAGGTCGTTTTCTCCCAGCAGTTTTCTTTTCCTCCCGAACATAAAAGTATAGATTTTCCTAGGCACTATGAATAGTTAGATAAGGCCTCTGGTCTTTATATTTGATACCTGTGATTTGAATGTGTGTGTTCCTCCAGAATTCCTATGTTGGAATTTAAACCCTCCAGCGTGATAGAATTAAAATGGGTGGGCGGCTTTTGGAGGCAATTAAGAGTGCAATTAGCAACCCTATAAAAGGGCTCAATGAAACTAGGCACCTTCTGCCATTTGAGGACACTCTGTTTGTCCTCTCTGGAGAACACAGCAACAAGGTGCATCTTGGAAGCAGAGACCAGGCCTTCACCAGAAACTTTGCTCATCCTACTTTATGAATGGGCTTCAAGTATTTCGTTAGTTTACAAATATAGTGTTCCTCCCTAAGAATGACTTCATTTTGTGTCTTAAAATCAAGTTTTACAAGGCAGACCTGGAATGGAAACTATACTCAAACCTGTAGAGCATCCCAGGTTTTGTGCCAAGATCACATTTAACAATTTAGAGACTGCTGGTGATCTTATCTCTTATTTACAGCTCTTTGTTGATTCGTGAGAATTCAATAATTGCCCAAAATGTTACTTAGACAGAAAGTAGTAAGTAGTTTGACAAATAGCACACCAATTGAACTGCAGACTCATTTCTCTCCATGGATGAATGAAGCGGGATGATCCAGAGTCAGCACCTCATTTAGGAACGGCCATGTGTCGATAGTGACATAAACTAGGATTCACTAAGAAACGTCAGGCGAGAGAATCCAAATTTAGAATCATGGTGACAGATAAGGAGTCCAAACAGATTGTTCAATAAATTCCTGAGGCACATTTAGTTCTGCCACTCTAGAGGTAACTACTAGAACTAGCTTTCTGTATATTCCTGAGTAAGTCTTTCCATAGACTTTTGTACCATCGATTTGAAGAAATAAGCAACTACAGAGGGCCCTTACTGTCGTACTCTTTCCAAGTTTAAGCCTTGTTAGTCTTACAGGTAGATGGATTTTATTTATTGCAAACATAGTCGGAAAACTTATAACTTTATACAGAGCACTACAGAAGTGCTATTTGCACTTTTATGTCCAGGACAGTACTAGTGGCTGATAATATTTTCTCAAATTTCTGAAGATTTTTGCCAGAAATAAAACAAGTAGCATTCACAGACTTGATTTTATAATAATGTGAAATCTTTACTATACATTGTTCAAAGGTGACATCATACTGAGGACAAAGAAAGATAGGATTTATACATGGTAAAAGGCAAGTAAATGAAAGCTATAATTTTATTTCATTACTCTGAGTACATCCACAACTATCTTCCACTTCAATAGATTCTTAAAACAAGCATGCATAAGTATTGGCTATTATCTACAAATACGTATTGGAACCTGATTAGAATTTCAGAATCCGTTGGCACTGATTGAAAATGTTTCTATTTATTTGTTTATCTATCTATCTGTCTATTTTGAGAGGATTCTCACTCTGTTGCCCAGACTAGGTGCGTTGGTGTGATCTCAGCTCATTGCAAGCCACACCTCCTGGATTCATGTCATTCTCTGGCCTCAACCTCCTCCCAAACTCCTTATCCACCCTTGGCCTCCCAAAAATCCTTGGATTCAAGGATTGAAAATGTTGATTCACTTTTAGATTATGAAAATTTATACATAGCAAAATTTATTAGTCTTTATATGAAAATATCAGACTACGTAAATAATACTTTCAAAAATTCCTGAAGCTACCAGAATGAGGAACGTAAAATTAGGGTTGAGACACTGCCTCTTCTAGAACAGGGACTCTGAGGCATCAGCACCTGCTGGAAAAATAGAATAGTTAAATCTGTCTTGCAAATGAATACAAAACACTGAGATAGTCATTCTACACAGAAGGAATGTTCTCAATAATAATAATAAAAGTTATCTGATACTTGATGTTCAAGTTTGTAAGCACCCTGATAATGGTGTGCTTCCTTCCTCAATTTTGAATACATTTCTGCACATGCATGTTATAAAATCCAGGAAACAGCCAAATCACAAATTAATTCTTAATATGAATATGCATAGTTAATCCTGTATTTAGCAGTGCATTTTAAAACACTGATGTACCCTACAGTTACATAGATTATTTCATAATGGAAAACACAAAGTTTGCCATCACTAATACCCAGTACCTATAGTCACTGAATGTCTGGAACACAACAATAATGCAGAAGAACAACTTGTTTTGAAATTGGCTTAACTCAGGTAGATTTCTTGCTAAACATCAAACTTTATTGTTCCAGGAAATTAAGTTTTAGGTTAAAATATTAAATAGTAACCCCAATTTAAAATATGTCTTCAAATCTATAAAAGTAAGTGATTAGTGGTCCGTGGCCAGCTTGAAATGAGGTTTTAGAAAGTGCTATGAAACTGCTTACCCAGACCACTGAAAATGGTTGAAAATGGTGGTCATTTTAATAAGGTCACTCTTTAATCAAGAAAATATTTAAGGAACAAAATTCTGTGGAAGATACTTGGGTCTGTGGTTGCATTATAAATTTTAGAAATCAAAAAGAAATAATACTCCTTAAGGTGGATCTGCATTTATTTCCCAAAGATAATGAAAACTGAATGAGTATGTTGTTGAAATCCATAACTGATTATAAGATTACTTTTGGAAAGTTTGTCAATGAGTCAGACTGCAGATCCTTTAGTAGTAGATTAAAAATTGCTCCTGGAAAGCTTTTCAATGAGTCAGAATCCAAATTCCTTAGTAGAAGAATCAGCATAATTGTAGCTAATTTTGCATTTTGAAAATATTTTCTTCTTGGCTGAGGAAACTAATAGGGCCTGGACTTGGGAAGAAAAGTTAATTTGAAAAGTCAGTCGCAAATCACATTATCTTTGAGGAAAGGTTAATAAACGTCAGCTCTAAGAATTGAAACTTCACACCAACTCCATTTTATTTCCTATGTAGATAGCAGTTATTTGAGGACAGATGGCATATATGTGAATTCATGGTCACATCCCTTGATGGTGGTATGTCACAGGTCCCTATTATGGAGTATCACATTCCAATGAGTGTCTTGGCAGAACTACTCCAGCAATAAATGTGAATATGCCACAAATTTCAAAGTATGAACAATCATTTTGACAAAGTGTTGCCTTTTAAAACTGCTAAGATAATACCTCCAATATTTGTTCTAAAGAAAAGATGTAACCACTGGAAAGTTTTCTTGGAGATACATCCCAGCAGCTTGAGAGAAAGTGGGGTATTTGAACACCTACATTAGTTTGGTGAAATACGCCTCTGTACTGCAGAAACTGAAGAAAAGTAACTACACAAACATTGAAGCGATTTCTATTAACTACTAAATATCTGCATATTCATCTGTCTAGATGACTAATAGCTATAACACCTCTTACTACAATTGGGACTTGTCTTCATAAATAGACATTCATAAATTTGTCTCAGGTGTATATTGAGGAGCTACTGAGGAATTCACATTTGTGACTGTTATCTTTATTTTTATATATTGATATTTCATATTTTGTCTGTTGCCTTTTAAGTTATCTATAGTTATCCTCTTTATTTCTTGCATTTTCTCTTAATTTCATCTTTGCTTATATAATAACAGTGGCCTAAGTTTTAAAACAAATGATTGTTAATTTTCTCTGAGTCTTTATTTTCAATATTTCAGTGTGATTATTCCTAGGTGAAAGCATATTTTATCAATCTAATGTTAGAGTACTTTATGTTTTAACGTGTAGAGATTAAACAGCTTACATTTAATATGCTTACTCTTTTATCTATATGACCAATAACTGCTCAGTTTTTATTCACCATAGATTTTCTTTGTCTCTCCTTTGCCTCCTATCTGATTTTTTCTTCTCTACCTCGCCCCACCCACCACTGGTATTTCTAATTGTATTCTTTTATCTTTTTTTACTTATATCTATTCTTTCCTGCTTTTCACCTTAATCACTATAGTTTTACACTTTCTGAGCTAATCAGAAGGAGCCAATTGTTGACTTTTTTTTTTTTTAATTGTACTTTAGTTCTAGGGTACATTGCATAACGTGCAGGTTTGTTACACATGTATACTTGTGCATGTTGGTGTGCTGCACCATCAACTCGTCAGCACCCATCAATTCATCATTTATATCAGGTATAACTCCCGAATGCAATCCCCCCTCTGCCCTCCCATGATAGGCCCCGGTGTGTGATGTTCCCTTCCTGAGTCAAGTGATCTGATTTTCAGTTCCACCTATGAGTGAGAACATGCGTGTTTGGTTTCTCTTCTTGTGATAGTTTGCTAAGAATGATGGTTTCAGCTGCATCCATGTCCCTACAAAGGAGCTAAACTCATCCTTTTATATGGCTGCATAGTATTCCATGGTGTATATGTGCCACATTTTCTTAATCCAGTCTGTCACAGATGGACATGTGGATTGATTCAAGTCTTTGCTATTGTGAATAGTGCCGCAATAAACATCGTGTGCATGTGTCTTTGTAGTAGAATAATTTATAATCCTTTGGGTATATACCCAGTAGTGGGATGGATGGGTCATACGGTACATCTAGTTCTAGATCCTTGAGGAATCGCCATACTGTTTTCCATAATGGTTGAACTAGTTTACAATCCACCAACAGTGTAAAAGTGTTCCTATTTCTCACATCCTCTCCAACACCTGTTGTTTCCTGACTTTTTAATGATGGCCATTCTAACTGGTGTGAGATGGTATGGTATCTCATTGTGGTTTTGATTTGCATTTCTTTGATGGCGAGTGATGATGAGCACTTTTCATGTGTCTGTTGGCTGTAGAATGTCTTCCTTTGAGAAATGTCTGTTCATATCCTTTCCCCCCTTTTTGATGGGGTTGTTTGTTTTTTTTGTATATTTGTTTGAGTTCTTTGTAGATTCTGGATATTAGCCTTTGTCAGATGAGTAGATTGCAAAAATTTTCTCCCATTCTGAAGGTCGCCTGTTCACTCTGATGGTAGTTTCTTTTGCTGTGCAGAAGCTCTTTTGTTTAATTAGATCCCATTTGTCAATTTTGGCTTTTGCTGCCGTTGCTTTTGGTGTTTTAGACATGAGTCCTTGCCCATGCCTATGTCCTGAATGGTACTACCTAGATGTTCTTCTAGGGTTTTTATGGTATTAGGTCTAACATTTAAGTCTCTAATCCATCTTGAATTAATCTTCATATAAGGAGTAAGGAAAGGATCCAGTTTCAGCTTTCTACTTATGCTGCTAATTTTCCAGCACCATTTATTAAATAGGAATCCTTTCCCCATTTCTTGTTGTCTCAGGTTTGTCAAAGATCAGATGGCTGTAGATGGGTGGTATTATTTCTGAGGACTCTGTTCTGTTCCATTGGTCTATATCCCTGTTTTGGTACCAGTACCATGCTGTTTTGGTTACTGTACCTTGTAGTATAGTTTGAAGTCGGGTGGCGTGCGCCTCAGCTTTGTCCTTTTACTTAGGATTGTCTTGGCAATGCGGGGTCGTTTTGGTTCCATATGAACTTTAGAGCAGTTTTTCCAATTCTGTGAAGAAACTCATTGGTAGCTTGATGGGATGGCATTGAATCTATAAATAACCTTGGGTAGTGTGGCCATTTTCACGATATTGATTCTTCCTATCCATGAGCATGGTATGTTCTTCCATTTGTTTGTGTCCTCTTTGATTTCACTGAGCAGTGGTTTGTAGTTCTCCTTGAAGAGTCCTTTACATCCCTTGTAAGCTGGATTCTAGGTACTTTTATTCTTTTGAAGCAATTGTGAATGGAAGTTCATTCCTGATTTGGCTCTCTGCTTGTCTGTTACTGGTGTATAAGAATGCTTGTGATTTTTGCACATTAATTTTGTATCCTGAGACTTTGCTGAGTTGCTTATCAGCTTAAGGAGATTTTGGGGCTGAGACGATGGGGTTTTCTAAATATCAATCATGTCATCTGCAAACAGGGACAATTTGACTTCTTCTTTTCCTAACTGAATACCCTTGATTTCTTTCTCTTGCCTGATGGCTAGCCAGAACTTCCAACACTATTTGAATAGGGGTGGTGAGAGAGGCATCACTGTCTTTGCCAGTTTTCAAAGGGAATTTTCCAGTTTTGCCCATTCAGTATGATATTAGCTGTGGGTTTGTCATCAATAGCTCTTATTATTTTGAGGTACGTTCCATCAATACCAAATTTATTGAGCGTTTTTAGCATGAAGGGCTATTGAATTTTGTCAAAAGCCTTTTCTGCATCTATTGAGATAATCATGTGTTCTTGTCTTTGGTTCTGTTTATATGCTGGATTACGTTTATTGATTTGCGATCTGAACCAGCCTTGCATCCCAGGGATGAAGCCCACTTGATCAGGGTGGATAGCTTTTGATGTGCTGCTGAATCCGTTGGCCAGTATTTTATTGAGGATTTTTGCATCGATGTTCATCAGGGATATTGGTCTAAAATTCTCTTTTTTTTGTTGTCTCTGCTAGGCTTTGGTATCAGGATGACGTTGGCCTCATAAAATGAGTTAGGAAGGATTCCTCTTTTCTATTGATTGGAATAGTTTCAGAATGAATGGTACCAGCTCCTCCTTGTACCTCTGTAGAATTCAGCTTGAATCGTCTGGTCCTGGACTTTTTTGGTGGGTAGGGTATTAATTGTTGCCTCAATTTCAGAGCCTGCTATTGGTCTATTCAGGATTCAACTTCTTCCTGGTTTAGTCTTGGAAGAGTGTAAGTGTCCAGGAAAGTATCCATTTCTTCTAAATTTTCTAGTTGATTTGCGTAGAGGTGTTTATAGTATTCTCTGATGGTAGTTTGTATTTCTGTGGGTCGGTGGTGATATCCCTTTATCATTTTTATTGCATCTATTTGATTCCTCACTCTTTTCTTCTTTATTAGTCTTGCTAGCGGTCTGTCAATTTTGTTGATCTTTTCAAAAACCAACTCCTGGATTCATTGATTTTTGGAGGTGTTTTGTGTTTCTATCTCCTTCAGTTCTGCTCTGATCTTAATTATTTCTTGCCTTCTGCTAGCTTTTCAGTGTGTTTGCTCTTGCCTCTCTAGTTCTTTTAATTGTGATGTTAGAGTGTCAATTTTAGATCTTTCCTGCCTTCTCTTGTGGGCATTTAGTGCTATAAATTTCCCTCTACACACTGCTTTAATTGTGTCCCAGAGATTCTGGTATCTTGTATCTTGTTCTCATTAGTTTCAAAGAACATCTTTATTTGCTTTCATTTCGTTATGTACCCAGTAGTCATTCAGGAACAGGTTGTTCAGTTTCCATGTAGTTGAGCGGTTTTGATTGAGTTTCTTAGTCCTGAGTTCTAGTTTGATTGCACTGTGGTCTGAGAGACAGTTTGTTATAATTTCTGTTCTTTTGCATTTGCTGAGGGTGCTTTACTTCCAATTATGTGGTCAATTTTGGAATAAGTGCGATGTGGTGCTGAGAAGAATGTATATTCTGTTGATTTGGGGTGGAGAGTTCTATAGATGTCTATCAGGTCCGTTGGTGCAGAGATGAGTTCAATTCCTGGATATCCTTGTTAACTTTCTGTCTCGTTGATCTGTCTAATGTTGACAGTGGAGTGTTGAAGTCTCCCATTATTATTGTAGGGAGTCTAAGTCTCTTTGTAAGTCTCAAGGACTTGCTTTTATGAATCTGGGTGCTCCTGTATTGGGTGCATATATATTTAGGATAGTTAGCTCTTCCTGTTGAATTGACCCCTTTACCATTATGTAATGGCCTTTGTCTCTTTTGATCTTTGATGGTTTAACGTCTATTTTATCAGAGACTAGGATTGCAACCCCTGCTTTTTGTTCTCCATTTGCTTGGTACATCTTCCTCCATCCCTTTATTTTGAGCCTATGGTCTCTGCATGTGAGATGGTTTCCTGAATACAGAACTGATGGGTCTTGACGCTGATCCAGTTTGCCAGTCTGTGTCTTTTAATTGGAGCATTTAGTCCATTAACATTTAAGGTTAATATTGTTATGTGTGAACTTGATCCTGCCATTATGATATTAACTGGTTATTTTGCTCATTAGTTGATTTGCATTTTGGCTTGTTTTGCAATGGTGTTCCCGGGTTGTTCCTTTCCATGTTTAGGCTTTCAGGGTCTCTTTGAAAGGGAGGCCTGGTGGACAAAATCTCAAACATTTGCTTATCTGTAAAGGATTTTATTTCTCCTTCACTGATGAAACTTAGTTTGTGGATATAAAATTTCCCGGGTTTAAAATTCTTCTTTTAAGAACGTTGAATATTGGCCCCCTCTTCTGGCTTGTAGAGTTTCTGCCGAGAGATTGTTAGTCTGTTGGGCTTCCCTTTGTGGGTAACTGACCTTTCTCTGTTGCCCTTAAAAATTTTTCCTTCATTTAACTTTGGTGAATCTGGCAATTATTTTCTTGGAGTTGCCCTTCTGGAGGAGTATCTTGCATTCTCTGTATTTCCTGAATTTGAATGTTGGCCTGCCCTAGTAGGTTGAAGTTCTCCTGGATGATATCCTGAAGAGTGTTTTCCAACTTTTCCATTCTCCTCACTCTCAGGCACCCTAATCAGACGTAGATTTGGTCTTTACATAATCCCATCCCTTTTGCAGGCTTTGTTCATTTTTTCTTTTTTTTTTGGTTTCTTTTCTCGCTTCATTTCATTCATTTGATCCTCAATCGCTATACTCTTTCTTCCAGTTGATCGAGTCGGTTACTGAAGCTTTGCATTTGTCACGTATTTTCGGTCAGATTTTCATCTCTGTCATGTCGTTATGACCTTCTGCCTTAATTAGTCTAGCTGTAAATTCTTCACTCTTTTTCAAGATTTTTGTTTCTTGCGCTGGGTACATAATTTCCCCCTTTAGCTCTGAGAAGTTTGATGGACTGAAGCCTTCTTCTTCTCATCAAAGTCATTCTCTGACCAGCTTGATCCGTTGTTTGGGGATGCGCTCCTTTGCAGGGGGGGATGTGCTCTATTTGTTGAATTCCCAGCTCTTCTGCCCCCGCTTTTTCCCATCTTTGTGGTTTTATCTGTCTCTGGTCTTTGAGATGGTGACACTGATGGGGGGTTTTTGGATAGGTGTCCTTCCTGTTTGATAGTTTTCCTTCTGACCGTCAGGGAACCTCAGCTATAGGTCTGTTGGAGATTGCTTGATGTCCACCCAGACCCTGTTTGCCTGGGTATCAGCAGCAGAGGTTGCAGAAGATAGAATATTGCTGAACAGCAAGTGTATCTGTCTGATTCTTACTTGAAGCTTCCTCTCAGGGGTGTACTCCCCCCTGTGAGGTGGGGGTCAGACTGCCTCTAGTGGGGATGTCTCCCAGTTAGGCTACTCAGGGGTTTAGGGACCCCTTGAGCAGGCAGTCTGTCCCTTTCAGATCTCAACCTCCATGTTTGGGGGATCCACTGCCTTCAAAGTTGTCGGACAGAGTGTTTCTGCCTGCCCAGGTCTCTGCTGCTTCCCTGTTATTTTTGCTGAGCCCGTCCCCAGAGGTGAGTCTACAGAGACAGGCAGGTTTTTTGAGCTGGGGACCTCCCCCAGTTGGGCTTCTCACAGCTTTGCCCCTTAACCCTCGGAATGGGGGCGCCCCCCCCGCCTGCCCTGCGGTTAGATCACCGGACTGTGGGGCAAGGGGGGAGGCCCAGGGTGTGTCCCCCCCAGGCGGGGGGTTTTTTTCTGGTTTTCCCCGTAGCCACATCATAGGGTGGGGTTCCCAATTTTCCAGGTGTTGTGTGTCCATTTCCCCTGGTTAAAAAAGGGTTCCTTGGGCCCCCAGGTATGATGCCCGTCCTGCTTCAGTTCCCCTGGTCGCTGAAACAGCTGAGCACACCGAATTTCCGCCTCACCAGCGAGATGACCCCATTCAGTTAAAAAGAAAACCCCCGGTCTTCTGTGCCCTTTTCCCTGGTTGACTTTTTTTTAAGAGGAAAACGATTTCACCCCTTTTAAAAAAAAAAAACCAAAATGACACACTTAAATCTTCCGATCCTCTTTTTTTTTGATTTTTATTTCTTTGGCAAAAAAAAAGCCTTTATGTTTTTGTGGTTTTGATAAATCGAATATTGACAAATTTTTTTGTGAGTTAAAAAAATATTTTTTTTAAATGATAACTTATTGTGTTCTATTTTGTGTAAGATTTTTTAAACTGTGTGTTTTTCCCTTTTTATTCTTCTTTATTTCTAAATGTATATAAAATCTTCCCCACAGGTTCAACTTTTTTTCTTTTTTTATCTATGGTCCCGATATAATACAGGGTTACCCGTTATATTTTCTTTTTTAAAAAATCAACAAAACCTTTTTAAAACAACTTCAATATTCTATCAATTTAGTAAAATTTGATCAAAAGGACAGGCTCATCTTAAAAAAAATTTTTTTTGTAGTCAAAGGAATAAATTTTAGTTGAAATTGTTTTAACTTTTTTTATTATCCCCCCCCTAAACTTACTTAAAATTATACCTAGGAAAAATTTATTTTGGTTTTGGAATGTTCATAAGAAACAAACAAAAAAATTTTTTGTTCCTTTAGTATTTTTTCATTTTTTTAAAATTTTAATTGTAAAAAAAACAAATTTTTTTTTGTCCTCCCATCCCCCTGTTTTTTTGAATTTTTCCGCTGGGGAAACCCCAAACCCACTTTGGATGAAGACTTGTTTTGTTCAACTTTTTCCCTTTGGGATAGCCCTTTTTGCCAAGTCTTCCCTTGGGTACCCCCGGGCAGGAAAATCCATCATGAATTAATTTTTCTTTGGGGTAGTAAAGCAACCCCTTAGTTCTTGGGGGAAAAGATTCTTAGGGGGCAGTTTATGTTACCTTTCAGATTTTTGAAAATTAATTTTTAATCTATTTTATGCCAGTTTCTGCAGTAGTTTCATTTTTGTGTAACATGAAAATTATAGTCTTGAATATTCCAAAAATGAGAAAAAATCTTTTTTTCTCATGGTTTCATTAAAACCCTTTTTGTGTTAGTTCCAAATCTGGGACATGACTTTTTGGGGTTAAATTTTTCCAAAATTTAACCCATAAAATATTTAGGGAGGAAGTCAACCCCCTCGAACACAGAAATGGTTCTTTTCCCGCAATATATCTAAATTTACCCTCGTTGACTGTTTCAATGAACGTCAAGTTCAATTCAAACGAATATTTTGAGTCCAAACCTCAGAGAATTTTTTTTTTTCGGGTCAGGGGTTTTTTCCTTAAATTTGTCTTACACTTATAATCTCGGTTTAAGCAGTTGTTTTGGGAACTTTAATTTTGCTCATGAATTAGAAAAATTTGACTTCTATTAAAATTTTTTTAACAAAAAAAACCCTAATATAGGTATTAAAATCATTTTTTTTTTTTTTTCTTTTATTTCTCTTCTTTTTTTTTCTCGATGTAGTTTCTTTTTTTAAGGCTGGGTCAATGTTTTTCTCAGCTCACTAAGCTTCCCTTTGGGTTAAGGATTTGCCTCCCGGTAACTTATTTAAAAAAATGCCCCACTGGGCTAATTTTGTATTTTTTGTATAAGGGTTCCCATTTTGGGCAGGCTGGTCTGGAACCCTGACCTCAGGGGTCCCGTCACCTCGGCCTCCCCCAAAATGCTGGAATAAAAACATCCCCACCCAACACACACAATATATTCAGAGGAATAAAAACCCCCACACACACACACAATAATTTACTTTTTTACATGAGTGCTGGGTATCCAAAACAGATAACAAAAAACTAAAATTTATGATAAAAAAACACCTCCTGATGGGGTGTCCTGCTGTAGGAATCTTAAACGGGCCAAAAAAGGGGGGTTTTTCTCCAAAAAATGATAGGGCCCCAAAATTCCCGATAGATGGTCATGCGAAAAAGGGGGTTCTAATGTCTGACTTTGGGGAAACAGAAAGACATGAAAATGGAAGGAAAAAAATAGATCTGGAAGGTTTTTTCATGTTTAGGATATAGACCAGAATTAAAAGATATTTAAACCTGACAAAAGCAATTAAATCTGATTTTGCATAGGCATCAAACAACGTGAAAAATTGGGTGGGGTTTGGTGGTTCAAGCGGGAACCCCAGAACTTGGGGCCAAGGTGGGGGATCCATTAAAGGAGTTAAACCCCCTGACAACAAGGTAAAACCCCCATTTCTACAAAAAATATAAAAAGTCCAGAAGGGGGGCATATTTTTACCTACCAAAGGGTGAGGCATAAAAAATTTTTGAACACGAGGTTTAGGGTTTCAGAGCTGAAATAACCGTTCAGTCAGGGTAAAACAAAGGTTTTCCCGGAAAAGAAAAAGAAGAAAAGAAGAAGAAAAAGAAGAAGAAGAAGAAGAAGAAGAAGAAGAAGAAAAGAAAAGAAGAAGAAGAAAAAAGAAAAAGGGAAAAAGAAGAAGAAGAAAAGAAAAAAGAAAAGAAGAAGAAAAGGAGGAGGAGGGAAAGGGGGAGGAGGAGGAGGGGAGGAGGAGGAGAAGAAAAAAGAAGGGGAAGAGGAGAGGAGGGGGAAAGGGGTTAGAAACATGAAAGGTGGACTATAAAGGGTAATTAAAGACACAAACATGTTGGGAAAGTGTAAGTAAGATCAGAAAGGGTTTAAATGTTCCGCCACGAAATTTCACCAGGGAAAAAGATGCAATTGAAAGCATAAATGATATAAAATTTATTGTTTAGTGATGACACAAATAAATTTTGATCATGGTCACTGAACCACTAGGTATGAACTGCAATGAAGAAAATCTTTGCCAACAAAAATTTAACTTTTAAAAAAAATTGGGGAAAACAATTAAAAATTAAGTTTTAGCGTGTGTTAACCTTTTCTAAATTTTCTACTTTTTATTTCTTTTTGTGTTTTTTGACATTTTTCCTTTTGAAAAAATTTTTTGCCCCTATTTTTTTATCAGATTAATTGAGAAGTTTATTCTTTTTTCCCAACTCCCGTTACTTCTTTCCCTTGCTTCATTGTTTTTGGGATGTCCTCAATTTTCACGTTGAAATTTGTGTCTATTGTGATAGTGTTGACAGGTCAGACTTTAAGAGATGCAGCCATGGGGGGCAACCTAGGGATAGTAATATCGGGGTAAGTTAGGGGTTGTTTGGGGGGACTTTGGGTAAAGGAGAGTTTTTAAATTTTT
>DAKLCV010002337.1:0-42222 GCA_030247045.1 Colobus guereza
GAACAATCTGTGGGCCAGGCTTGATGCTGTTGCCTGTAATCCCAGCACTTCGGAAAGCTGGAAGTATTAAGTATCACTCTAAGGTAAGGAGTTTGAGATCAGCTTGGGCAACATGGTGAAACCCTGTATTTATTAAAATGGAAAATTGGCCAGACCTGGTGACAGGGATGTAATCCTAGCTACTTGGGAGACTGAGGCAGGGTAATTGTTTGAAACTGAAGGTGAATGTTGTCATGAGCTGAAATCATGGCACTGCAATCCATCTGGTGATAGAGCTAGACGTCATGCCAAACAAGAAAGAAGAAAAAAGGAAGGAAGGCAGAAACGGAAGGAAGGAAGGAAGGGAGGAAGGAAGGAAGGAAGGAAGGAAGGAAAGAAGGAAGGAAAGGAAGTAAGAGAGAGATAGAGAGGGAGAAAGAAAGAAAGAAAGAAAGAAAGAAAGAAAGAAAGAAAGGAAAGAAAGAGAGAAATAAAGGAAAAGAGAAGGAAAGAAAGAAAGAAGGAAAGAAAGAAGAAAGAAAGGAGGACTATGCACATGCAATAGGTATGTTATTTTTAAAATATTTTAATTAGCTTTACATTTTTTTAAATGCATCTGCTTCAGAAAGAAACCTGGACAGCAACCACTACCAGCTCTACCTAGCATCCCAGTAAATTTTCTAGAAGTCAGAAAACACTGAATAGCAGACAAGGCAGACATCCCAGTGACAAAATTTGGATAGAACTTTAGCTAACAATAAAATAGCTCCTGGTAAAATAAAATTTGTTTAAAATGGATGGCTTCCAATTAACCAACAGAAACCCTGTAGGAAGACATTTTATACCTAAATATTGTCTGTTGCCCTGACTCAGAGACCTGTGGTCTTAGCGTATTTCACTCTATGTATGGTCAGGTGGTGCTGACCTTGTTGACTATCCATGGTATATTTTCTCTAGTCTCTAGTCACCTGTTTTATTCTACTCCTAATATTTCCTTTCAGAGATAATGATGCTTGAGTAAATGATGTACACAGAATTTGAACTAGGGAAGAAAAGACGAACATTGGTTTTTCACTTTTGAAGCTCATTCTTATCTGAATTTTGCAAATAAATAGACACATTCATCAATGGGGCAGAATCAGAGTCCAGAAGTCGATTCACACAATGTAGTCGATTGATTTTTGATTTTTTTAACCAGGTTGCAAAGGTAGTTTAATAGAGGAAATACATCCTTCAACAAATGTTGCTGGAACAATTGGATATTTATATGCACAAAAATGAACACTAGATCTAAATGTGAAATGCAAACTCTAAACATCCGAGGAAAACGCCAAAAGCCTATGTGATCTTGGGTTTTGTGATGGGTTATAACACCAAAAGCGAGATAGTTAGAACCAAAAGTAGATGAGTTTGACTTTATTGAAATTAAAAACATTCTGTGGAAGACACTGCTAACAGAATGAAGACCCAATGCCGTAGCTCACAGAGTTTACATCGCCTAGAGTGAACGTTAATGTTTGGCAATTTATGTCAGGTGATCCCAGTATGAAATGCAGACTGTTATAAAACAGTCCAACTGTAATTCCATCATTGAATGAGGTAGGTGGAAAAGGTGCTGATCTAACTAATGTTTTTAGTTCTTAGAAACTACAAATTCTTACATACTTATGCTTGTGGTTTAAAACAAAGCTTCAAACTCTTCAGAAAGATGCCCAGTGACAACAATGCAGGAATTTCGCCATGATTCTAATCTTACACCGCTGATAACTAGAATTAATACTTTTGCATCTCGGTTATCCTTTGTAGAATTGTTTACATTTAAATTTATATATTTGTAATTAAAACACACAATCAAATTGGATGTTATTATAGAAACTCTATGTAATGTGTTCTTTTAATTCAGCCAATATATCTTTCCATAGCAGTATATTTGACTGATTATGTTTTAAAGAGTGCATTTAAGCCCCTATTGATGGAGATTTAGGTGTTACCTTGTTTGCTTTGGCCATCAGAGGCAATTGTGCAGTGTGCACCCTTAGTACCCTTGTGAAAGAAGAGTTCTGTAATTCCTAGAAGTGGAAAGGTACATTAAAGGGCACGTGCACCTGGAAAATGCATAAGCACTGTCAAATTCTTCCAAAGTGAATGAGCATAACTATATAGCCACTCCTTACCAATATTAGCATGATCAAAGTTTTAATCTTAGTGGTGTTATAGGGAAAGAATGATTTCTCTGTTATTAATTTGCATTTATAATTTGTTCATATATTTGACCTCTTGTTTTTGCTGCAAACCATCCATGTTTTGTCCCATTTTCCTTCTTTTACCTGATTTTAAAGAGCTCATTGAAATTATGAAAATCTCTTCACTTTAGCCTTGATTATGCGATATGGCTCTGATGAGTGGAGGAGCACCAGGCTTTGCCTCATGTGAATTGATAAATGACATGAATACACGTGGGAGTTTTAAGGAAGAGAGTATAATAGACTAGAAAGAAGGAAGAAGCACTTATACTGAGAGACAGAAGAAGGACCCAAAGCTGAGTGAGGAAACCCCAAGTGCTAGGAAATCAACCGTTGTTATATGAGGACCCTGGAGGAGATGGTGTCTGATTTGCATAGTCTCAGGGATTGGTTTGACCAGGCATACACCACATAGCCCTGAATAACCTGGCCTCTTACCCTAGCCTTCTAATATGAAAATGCAGGGTGCCATTCTGCACACATGGGGATATGGGGACAGTCATGTTGCTAGCATGTGAAGGCAAGTTAAAGAGAAGAAGGTGGAATTGCAATGCTTGGGTAGCCTCAGGTTCTTCTGGTCAGCATTTGTGTATCAAAGTTTGTCTGCTGGATCTAAGAGTGAGACTTTCCTCTAAACAAGAAATATTTCCAGGGCTGCTTTAAAGAGAAAACACTTCCAAGGCCCCTTTTCCTATCTTCATAAAATAATTTCTTAATAGCATTTTTAATGTTAAATAATTTCTTTTAAATGTTAAAATAATGTTAAAACAATGTCTTTAACATTCTGTCTCTCCTTCTGCAGAAGTCACCTTACCTGATGTTAGAGGGTTTTGGGTGTTGACTCTTTCTGGATTCTTCACACTGAAAGGGCACATCAAATGTGGAACAGCAGTGAGAGTTCCTTCTGAGGTCGATCTAAGGGGCCTCAGAAGAAGAGTGTGTCCATGTGTGGTTCAGTTTCAAGCACTATGTAGGTTTTATGGCTTCTACCCAAGAAAAAAGAAACAATTTGGGTTATACTTTCGAGTATACAAAATTAAAATATTAGCACAAGTCATAGAAGCAAGAGAGGGCTTAATATAGGGATTACCCAATTTTAGAAAGAATGCTGGAATTCATTAAAGAGAGATTGTAGCTACCAGGGGTTGAAGGCTGCATTTTTCCTGAACTTGTGAATAATTTTGATGTCATCTTTAAGTACCTGCAGTTTTACTGCTTGAATAGAGGTGTTAATCTAAGAAATAGATTTTCCTTTGGGGATCTATGAAGTTCCTTGGTTTATTTCCCCAAAGATACTCCGATTATGGACAATTCTACCAATTTTATTAACTGGCAGAATTTGCAGGATAATTTCCAAGAACTAGTGTATTGATCCAGATATTTACATTACCCCCTCCCCCAAGATGCAGGAGATATCCACTGATTCATACGCATGAATATGGTTATTCTAAAAGTAGACAAAAAAAACTTAGAAAATGTAAGTGAACTAGGATTAATGACAAATATATGATAAGCTTTGGAGCATAATTTCTATTCGGGCCACATTTAAGGAGAAAAAAGCACATTATAGAACAGTGGGCATTTTTCATAGAATATTTCAGTCTTATACTAACTGATTGCTTGCACTAAGTGCAGCAAGAATGTTTTTGTTTTGTTTTTGTTTTCTAGTAGTTCTATTGGATTCACTTTGATGAAACTCTGTTCCTGCAAGAATTTTAGATAAGAACTTAAAAGCTGAGACCAGCCATGGTTGTTATTCTTAAATGTCCGTACATTGATGATCCTTCTTCTTGAGGTCTCAGATGAACTTGGAGCCCCAGGATCTTTTTAGAAAGTGCCATTCTTTAGTGATCACAAGTCAGGAACACTGTGCAGGGACTGTAGAAAAGGTACGAGGCCACTTCTCCACGGGGCCTTTATCAGCTCTGCCTGCCAAACTTGATTCCTAAAGGAAACACATTCTTCCAGTCAAAGACTCAAACATCCAGTTTTTCCAATTCTGTTCTGTTGACAGAGTCAACGGATTCTTATTGCACTGATGCAAACAACTATTTTGCCCTAAATAAAGAGTATTTACAGTTTTAAATAAAAGTGGTAAAAATTTTGTCCACAGGGAATATCTTACTCAATTTTTAAGGGCCATAAATAGTTCAAATAAGCTCGACTCTGAAAACATAATAATGGTCAGCAATTCTAAGTGAAAGTTAAAATGTCTGTTTTACTCTGAATGCAGTCCATTTATTTTCCTCTTTCTTTCGCTTGATATTCGTGAATATGTCAGTTCTTTATGAGTTCCATACACTCTTTCCCTATCTCAATGTTACAATTGTCAAGTTATTAAAACCTCGCGTTTGAGAACACCTATTAAAGTCCTTAATATAGCATGATTATGTCATCTTTCAAAAGGAACAAAGCAAGATAACGTATGTCTGCAAATGATAGAATTTCCAGGATAGTGACAGTGAAAACCGTAGTGACAAAGAAGTTTATTTTCCATAGTTTACAATAACTTTCTGCTTAATTATGATTGATAGCAAATACTTAGACATTAGAATTTTAGGAATCCCACACAATTTTCAACATCAATTAGTATTATTCATCAAAATATAACTTAAAGAAAATTGGACAAAATTTTGGCAATCTCAGGTGACTAAATATGTCTTTTCTGAAGTTTCAGAAGCCCAAACCACCCAGAAAGCGGTATTCATAAGGACAATTTTGAAACTTGGGTATGATGCTTTAGATGCCGGTTAAATGTTAGAGGTTTAGAACAGTAGATTTTAGAAAATAGAAGTCCAGATTGCCATAAATTACTTGTTTTTCCAAATGATGGCTCGAAAGGTGAAAACCATTTATGAATTTTTATTATGATGTGACATGTTATTTGGCTATGACATCCAGTTCAGCCAAATTTGCCCTTTCATTAGTTTGTAATGTTAACCCCAGTTTATTTAAATGAAACCTTATAGATCATTTCATTTAGTCTCAACCAATTTGACCATGTGGTGAAATATTTACAAACCTTTAAAAATCCTTTTAGTAAAGGGCAGATTCGTTTCTTAACAACTCGTTGGTGTGCTTTTATTTCAATGCCTGTTATAAAAAGACCATACGATAACCTTCTGAGTTTAGTTAATGTTCACTGTTGACATTTAGCAACTTTCATTTTTAGAACCGCCCGGTTAATAAGTAATTTCACTTATATACCGGTGTGGATCCTAGAATGCAGACAGAAGTCCAGATAAAGTGTGAGTTTCAGCATCTATCTGTGTATCTCATGTTTTACTAACCTATAAGTCAGACAGGAAACAGCCTTGAAACGTTTGGCAAACCTGTGTGTAAGTAGTACCATTTAGACGACTCTGTTCATTTTGACGACATTTGCATTTTACCAGTAATCTTAAGAGTATATTTCTTAAACTCACAGAACACAGCAGCAACAACAAAACATTGGTTTAAGTGCTTACTTTTCTTTAAAACAATTAAATAGAGCTGTTTTTATAGCACCACACATGTGGCAACACAATCGGAAGATTCAAAGATTTTTTTATGTGTCACTTTCTTAATTGGATTACTGGCTTCAGGTTGTAGCCCTTGGAGGAACAGGGTCATTAGCATGCAATTTTTAGGGACTAATTAGCAGACACAGCTGAAAACACTAGCCCATCCTCCCCAGAGTCTTGTTTCTTAGTGGCGTGGGGGGTGGGTGTTTATGTCTTAGGTAGACAAGAGCATGATTCTCTAATTTAGGACTACTCTTAGTCATTTCACACAGTGCCTTTTCTACCCAATTGTTACACACCAACCTCTCTCACAGTGTGAAGTAACATGATATTCCCAACACCCACACTTAACAACCAAATACATAATACAGAACCTTTCGAGAATTTATCTGCTTTGAATTTGGGGGTATTTCATGAGGAAAACATGGGTGTTTTGTTTTGTTTTGTTTTGTTTTTGTGTTCGTGTGTATTTCCATATGGGGACTTGGCACGATCTGTTTCTCCAGGAGTCCCTTTAGGTCTCCTCAGGCATGCATTCATAGTGCTAAGACAGAAAATGGAGAAAATAATTCAGTTAAATGAGAATAAAAGAGCCCTTTTCTCCAGAATATTCTTTTTATTTTTATTTATTTATTTATTTATATTGTTATTATTTTTATTATACTTTAAGTTCTAGGGTACACGTGGATAACGTGCAGGTTTGTTACATAAGTATACTCAGAACATTCTTTAAATATATCGATAAATTGAATATCTACTTTTTATTTAAGTGAACACTTTTAAAGAAAATTCTTTAAAACTTTCTTTTTACTTGACTTTAGCCATGCCAACCAGTTAACAATTTTGGTTTTCGAACTTTACAAAATGTAATCTCACAGATAAAACCAACCTAGGTTTTGATTCAACCACAAGTGTCCAAGTATTAGAGAAATGACCATCAGCTTCTGAATCTTTCATTGTAAAATTATGATGGAGACAGTGAAGGAGAATTGACCTAAACAATATATTTCATTTCCCACCCTAAGCTGTCTTTCCCATTGCTGGACTTAGGCTGAGCCAACCTTAGAGTAGCTTGGTTTACATTCTACAGTAAAACTAAGATGACAACATCTGTTTCCCAAGGTACACCTCCTCTTACCTGGAAACCAGAACAAGAAGCTAGCCACAAGGTTAGAGATCATGGCTTAGGTGTCAGCGAGCTGGAGGTTAAAAGATTTTGACCTTCCCTAAACTGCTCTCAAGGTCAGTGCTTAGGATATTTTGTAAACCTGCCTTTGATGGATCAGCTGGGATCACCCAGACTGAAAACATGGCTTATCAGATTCTGTGGCCTCGCCCATGAACTGACTTAGCGGAAGAAGACAGCCACCTTTGTAAAATGGCAGAGATTAAAATGTATTGCCACATGATTACAGGTTATGCTCCAAAGGATATGGAACAAGATGTAGGACTGTAGCCCAGCTTGTTTCTGACCATTTATGTACATATATCTCATTTAATATAGATTTAAAATTCAGCAATTCAGGAACACTAGCCACATTTCAAGGGCTCAATACCGACATGAGACTATCAGCTACCACATTAAAGAGCATAGATACACACATTTCCATTTTCACTGAGAGTCCCACTGGATGGTGCTTACTGACCATTGTTGTTCTGGCTTGAACAGCAGGCTTATTGGGTCCCGGGCATTCAACCTGACTTAAGATATCCTTTGTTGACAGAACCATACAGAAAGACATGCAAAGCACACAAATTGTCTACAAATTAAGATTGACCTCACAAACCTGATTTCGTTATGTATCAAATTACCTGGAATATAAATGATAATTGTACATTTTTTTTTAAAAGTTTGCACAGGGAGAAAGAAGCCAAAAGCCAAACTGGTAAGAAATTTTTATCATTTTATCAGCATGTCAGCTTCTAACTTTTATTTATTCCAGTGAACTCTAAGCCAAGAATTTAGGTTTGGAAAATTAACATTTTCCAGGTTGGATGAACGTTATAAAAGAGAGAGAGCCATTTTAAATCACAAAGAAGGAAAACACTATAGAAAGGTGTTCCAATTAGGGTTTTCAAATGTATTATCCCTTTTCCTATTAGGAATTGCATTTCTATTTCTTTGTCTACCCTATTTTCTTTTTCCTTTAGCCTATTGCAGAAAACATATCGCTCATCTCCACAGTTTTCTTTTCCTTTCACAGCTGCCTGTTTAAGCTGACATTGGTTTACTTAGAGAGAAAACATTCTTAATGAGAGGTCAACTACTTGAATTAAATTTGGAAAGCTTCTATATGCCTATCAGGATCATCGGAAAATTGACATAAGCCCCTTTAATTTTCAAAGTTCTTCCAGTGAGAAGACAACTGAAGGGGCCCCAAATAAGAGAATCCTCAGATAACTTCCTGAAACTTGCTTCTTTAATTTTGGGAATATTTCAGCCTACCTGATATGACTGCTAAATGGGCTGGATTATTTTACAAGACTTACAAAAGTGTAGTAAGAAGGCCTTGCCATTGTGCAAAAGTAACAAGAAATTTTAAAGTTTCAGAGTTGAAGGAGTCCAAGTTCTTTAAAATACACTCAGCCAGGTGCAGTGGTTCACGCCTGTAATCCCAACACTTTGGGAGGCTGAGGCACTGATCACTTGACCTCCAGAGGAGTTTCCAGAGCCAAGATCTCAGCAGTGTGCACTCCAACCTGGGTAAAAGAGTGAGACTCCATATATACACACACATCCATCGCCAAAGCTATTAAAATACGATGTATGTATGCGCCTGTATGTGTTTTTGTGTGTTCCAAGGGAGTGGATGTTAAAGACAATCTGTTGCCAATCTAGAAAGAGAGGTAAGAATAAAGCATCCTTTAGTCTCCATTTTATTCAGTATGTAATACAGAATGGAAACTAGTACAGCAGGGGGCGTTCTCTCACTATGTTTTTTTTCTTGGCCCCAGGATTTTGGTACCCATTTAAATGTGACACCAGAGAAACCATAGTTTTAGTTTTAGTTATGCCTTCCATAAGCAGTCTTATTCCTCTATCTTTCATTTCCTTTTATTCCTCAGACATTTGTCATCTGTATGCCTTCTTTAGAAAATGGATTTTAGGAAAACATGCAATTACAAAAGCCCTTTAAGAGAATTGTCTGCTAGATTGAACTCTATATTCTGCTATTATGGCCACTTCAGCATTTACCCATAGTGAAATGGTTCCCACTAACTTCCGGACTTAATTCCTTCTTACTAATTTAGTACTGTCTTAATAGGACAGAGAATACATGCTTTAAAGGAAGATAGGAACCAAATGTGGTGATTTCCTGTCAGTGGGACATTATAGAGACTAAAATTTGGCTACAGAAAGCATCTCCGTCCTAACTGCTAAAGGCAGAAACTGCGCATCCTAGAAGAGGCCTAGAGCTTGATTTCTAATAAAAAGAAATCTTTCAAGTTATACTGAAAAAGAGGAAGAACCTAGAGAGAAAACCCCAAGGGAGGCAGGGAAACCAGTCAGTTACCTGAGGAGGCTGAAGCAGGTGGTGCCTGATTCTCATAAGCTCAGGGATTGGTTTGACCAGGGATGTCAATCACGTAGCCTCTAAAAAACTGGTCCTCTCACCCTAGACTTTTAATATGCAAATGCAGGATACCATGATGTTCTGCATAGGTGGGATATAGAAGGCCATGTGCCAGGCACATGTTCAGACAAGGTCAAAGAGAAGAAGGCAGGAAGCCATGTTTAGGTGGACCCAGTTTCTAATGGCAGGCATTTGCATCAAAGTTTGCCTGCCAGACTCTAGAGCCAGAGCTTTCTGCTAGACAAGAAACTTTTCTGAGATGCTTTAAATGAGACAGAAATGTTCCGAGGAACACAGCTTGTCTCTATCTGCTTAGAATGATTTCTTAATAATTTCTATAACATTTACAACTCTACATTATTACATTGTATTTTCTTATTTTGCACCATATGTAAATTTTCTTTTTTTTTGTAGTTAAGTTGATAAATATTTATCATTTTTCCTGTCAAGTTTTGTAGCATGCTCGGAAAGACTGATATTCAGATTTATTCTTAGAAGCTATGACTGGGCATAGTGACTCATGCTTGTGATCCCAGCACTTTGTGAGGTCCAGGCAGTAGAACTGATTGAGGTCATGAGTTCGAGACCAGCCTGAGCAACATAGAAGACCCTGTCTCTGCAAAAATAAAATTAGGTTCACATGCTGGGTGGCAGTAGGTCTCGTCTCAGCTACTTGGGAGGCTGAAGTGCGAGGATTCCTAGAGCCCAGGGTTTGAGACTCTAGTGAGCCATGATTACACCCTGCACTCCAGCTTTTGTGATAGAATAAGACTCTGTCTCTACAGAGGAGAAAGTCATATGATTATAAAATGATATTGTCATAAAAGTAAGATTGTGTATACAGTGTCTGAGCAGTAGCTGAAAGCTCTGACAAAAACTGTGTATGGTGATTTTTAGGCTTTTGTGTGCATATATTAAAAGAATTGGCAGAATATCATCAAGGTAAAAAGAGTTGTGACATGGAAACATAGACAACTTTGACATTGATCAGAGATTCTCTAGATAATTGCAGTCTTTCTTAATTTCCATTCTGTTGCGTTCATTTTGAATGAAGGAAGTTACCTGATTTACCATATTGTAACTTCACTTCTTGAACTAGAAGGATGCAACCTGCAGGCAACAAGGGAAATTCCTTTTTTCTTGAATCATCCTGGAAGCCCAGGAAGTGCTCTCCAATGTCATTTTCTGGCCTCATGCATGCCAAGGCTACATTGGCCAGAGCATGTAGGAATTCAAAGGCCCCAAATCTTTCCTGTTTGTTGAGTTTTACCTCTTAACTGGGAAGTCCTTCCTCATGTCTTGTCTTAACTTTACAACCACCAAGGTAGAAGATCAGAGACTTTTTCTTTTTTAGAGAACTAGAAAAGTCATTGGCTCATTGCATCATTTTCTAGTTGAGGAAATCGAGGTCCTCAGAGGGAGAGCAAATTGAAAATATTCAACCTGCCTGAGAGCAGCTGGTGAAGTAAATTCTCCCATCCATGATCTACATCATTTTGTACTACACAGCGGGTCAACAGCACCATCCTGCCCTTCAGTTTTGTGCTTAGTAGAGATGGGAGACAGCGTTTAACATGATATGCTTATGGATATTTTGGCCTTCTTTATTCTTAAATAGTAACAGTAACTTGTTAGAAAATAAATACGAAATTTGTGTTATATGACTATGCCTTTAATTAAGTGTAGGTTTAATTCCATTGGAAACATTACTTGATAATTATCAAGCAGTGCTGTCAATAGGTGAGCCACATACACAACGTTCAGTTTTCTAGTAACCGCAGTGAAAACAGTAAAATAAATAGGCAAATTAGCTTTAATAATATGTTGAATTCATATCCAAAATATAATTTCAACATGTGTTCAATATAAAGACTATGAATGAGGTATTTCACTTTCTTTCTTTATTTCCTCCCACTAAGTTTTGAAATCTCATGTGCTTTTTTTTTTTTAAGACACATCTCATTTAAGACACATCTCAGTTCACACTCGTCCCCTTCCAGTATCAACAGCCCCTGCAGGTGGCTGAGGTATAATGGACAGCATTTGAAAAATACAGAAAATATGATGAAAAATATGTCTAAAGTCATGCCTATGAGGGACAAACACTATCAATGTCATCGCTCTTCTGCCAGTCTTTCCTCCTCTGAGCATACTTTTTGATGTGAGTTACACACGGTCAAGATTATACTCTGGGTTCAGATTCGCACCCTGCTGTGGTTGAGTTTGAATCATAATTGGTTTGAGGCCCACTGACTAGTGGAAGCAACGGTCAGTAGGTCTCATTTTGTTCCTGGCTATGCTGTTACGCAGTCACTTATTCAACTATTTTGGTGTTTGTTCTTTAGATGCAAAGGGAGGCATGAAGTACGTGAACTTTGATTCTTTTAAAGTTACTGTTCTGAATCTGAAATCAGCTTTAATGAAAACCAATAAAGAGCTCTCCTCCTTAGCACTTAGACAGTAGGAGGAGACACCAGTATTTTCTGACTTAACTATTGTACTTCTATTTCTTCCAACAATTTGTTCCCTTGTCTCCGCTGGGCTCAGGGTACCTGCTGGTGTGTGGGGCTGGTTTCCAAAACATCTGCTACCCAAAGCATTGTACCCAATCTCTACAAGTCACCCAGTGAAGAAACGCCAGAGAGTGTAAAGTAGATGATGATGGACTGAGGATGCCTGAGTACGTTTTCACTTCAAGCTCTATGGGCAAGTAGGACGGGGAATTCCAAGGTATCCTCAGGACATTTGGTTCAGGCTGAAAGTAAGTTTGCTAATTACTTAAGCCTGGCATGCCAGTTATTGCACCACAGAGGGTAATTGTGAGTACCAAAATCTCACATCTTTGTTCCATCTCATAGAAAAGTTTTCTCTTGTCTCCCAGAATATGGAACTATAAATGTAAAAGACTGGGACAAGGTCGGATCAGACTTAAAATGAGCACAGGAGGTCCATCGTTCTCTCCTCTCCCAGTTGGTTTGTGTGGTCCGTAATTAAAAGTGCCCTGGAGCCCTTTCACACTGGGGATGAGGAGGAGGACTTTCGGATAATATAGAAAAGTGTAGTAACAGGAGTCTGATGATCAGCAAAGTGAACCATCAGAGTCTTGTTTTAAAAAGGGGAGAAACGGAGCTTTATGCTAACCCCCAAAAACTTTGAGAGAAACAGTTCCATCTACTGCAAAACAGTGCCACTTTACCTTTAGGGAAGGTCCCAAATGGCCACCCCACTCAGCCTTATAAATTTTCGGGGAGCCTGCGACATGGCTTGCCGCTGTTGTTGCACACCCCAGCATTAACTATGGCGGGAAGCTTCAGGCTTGCCCAACAGCCAGCTACAGTGAGGAATGACCCAGGCTTGTCCATATTAATTATAGAAAAGAATGCTGTTAAGTTCAAATACAAATCTGAAAACACTATTTCAGATTTTCATGCCAGAAAGTTATCGCTCAGCTTCTTTCTTGTGAAGATGCTAATACAGAATTTCAGGCAGCAACTGGACCTATTAAGGGACAGACAGAAGAAAATTACACTTACAGGGACTACATTCCATTCTCACCACTGATTAGGGCTGTTACATGATCAGATACTCCCATGGAGGTTTATGTTAATGACAGCCTGGATGCCTGGAACAACAGATAACCAAGGTCCTACTCGTCCAGAGGAGACAAAATGTTAATGAATGTTTCCATTGGTTATTGCTTTCCTCTCATCTGTTTGGGGCCACCAGTAGATGATGTTTAAATTATGATAAACATTGTTGTTGGATTATGTCACTACACATAAGGGATCAAAGCCTTTGTTCATGTAATCAGTGGAAGAACATCTCAATCTTTGGACACTACTAAATACCTTGATCACAGATGGCTGACTATGTTATGACACTTCACCAGATTAATAAATGTAAACCTAATAAGAAGCCCTGCCCTAGGTACACCATTAAATGGTCTGAAAACCTAGTGCTAACCTGGGAAGATTGTATTACAATAGCGCTGCTGTGCAGCAAAATAATTACTCTAAAATCATCATTGATTGGGTCCCTATGGGATACTTTGCAGCAAATTGTACTGGACAGCATGAAGATTGTAGAGAGACTGGTTTTGCAAAAGACTATCCAGATAATGCACCAAAATTATATAGAATAATTGAAACAAATTACCCTATTAAGCAGGAGGAGAATGGTATGGGGGCTTTTCCAACCCTAACAGTGATTGATCTCATTATAAGTTCCGACCATCCAGGAGCATGGAAATTAATGATGGGTCAAACCCCGGTTTGGATTTGGAAAGGAGAATATAAAACAGAGACTCACAGTAAAACATTTTGATTTGTTGTAGCCATGACCTGCAATCATTTGGTCCCATTACAGAGTTTTGTTAAACCTCCTTTTTGTTGGTAGTTGGAAAAAATGTCCTACCTGATTCTCAAATCATTTCATGCCTCAGCTGCCATCTTTATCTGCATTCATTCTACCTTTAATAAAGAGAATAGCATTTTTACTGTTTAGGGCCCCACAAGGAGTCTGGATAATTGTTTCAATAGACCTAGGGAGGCCTCCCTCCATACTACTATCACTGAAGTACTACAAGAAATACTTCACAGATCAGAAAGATTCATTTACTTTAACAGCTAGGATCATGGGCCTTATAGCTGTGACAGCTACTGCTGCTGCTTCTGCTGTTGGGTTCCTTTGCACACTATTCAAAGTGCGGCTATGTGGATAGTTGGCAGAAAATTGTTCTAAGCTTGAAATTCTAAAGCCAAACAGATCAAAATGATCAAATCAAATTAATGATCTTCATCAAACAGTAATTTGATGGGAGATTGGATTATGAGCTTAAGCATAGAGAGCAGAGTAGCTCATGAGTAATGGAAGAAGAGTTCTTTAAGGCACATGGGACTGATCACCTGTATTAAGTACCCAGATGTAGTTGGGGGAGCGTGAAATTAGAGAGACCAAAATATGTGGTTGTGGGTGAGTTTATTTTCTATTTTATTTTTGTTTTTGGTAGGTCTGGGGAGGAATTGTAAGCATCCTTCTCCTGCACCAAGCTTTGCAGAGTCTATCCTATTTGATGTGAGAATGGCAGCCAATTTAAATGAAGATTTTGGGCTTCAGCTGCATGGTGAAGGGAAGCAGAGGAAAGGGCAAGTGGCTGCTTATCGAGGGGAAAGTGAGGGTTGAGTAGGGGTCTCAGGGATCAAGGACTAGATGCAGAGAGACTGGCACATGGAATTACAACAATTGTCCAAGAACTCAGAATAACAGGATTAGGTTTCAGGTGGAAACTAGAAACCAAATGCACTGAGCTGCCTTTGGAAGGAGTCGGGAATGAGCAAAGTTGAAGGTCTGTGGAGCAAAGGAGCCACCAGGACTGCAAAGGTCATCCATGTGGCCATTTGATCTGGTCTTCCAGGAAGTACTTGGACAAGAGAAGACGAGGATCAGAGTAGGGAGTCTATGTCAGCAGGTGGGATTGAATCTATTTGTTTAAGAAATCACATTCTGTTTCTAAGGGTATGTCTTAGACAACACTGGATTTACAGCAGTACTTTTGGCCTACATCGAGAACTGCTGCGCCAAATGTTAAAAGTAGTGAGGCTTCACCCTAGCGTCAAGCCTTGCTTCAAACTTCTCAATGAGACCTAGTTGTTTAATGCTAAGGGCACACCCTCTACAATTCAGTATAGGATTCATGGGAATTGGGCTTTTCCAGCTATAAAATGAATGTTGAAGCACAGAATTTTGAGATATTTGGATTGTGTTGAGACTAATAACTTCATCTTCAAGATAGGTGACTGCCTAGATTCCTGTTTATTTAACTGTGAGTATCTGAAAGCATTGAGGAAGATTGTCATCCTCATGAAAACCGCCATGCTTGCATTTTTCTCACCTGGAATGTCAACTTTTCTCTCCTGATAAAACCATACTGTCTTTCGAGACACAGCTGGACTGTCATCCTGATGATGTCTTCCTGACTCCAACTGAGTAAATCATTTAGATTTCATTCCTGCATTCAATCTTTATTTACCTCAGTTACAAAATTATCATATCTTATTGTGATTGTTTCTCCCTGACTAAATTATGAGGTCTTAGAGATGGAGACATGAGTATCTGCATTTGCATATCCAGTTCCCAGTATGCTGCTTGATACATGATAGCTAGCCAATGCTTGCTCTGTGAAAACATAACTGGAAGGGTGGCCCATTCATTTAGGAGTTCTTACCAGCTTTCTAACTCTGAGTTCGAATGACCCTTGAACTGAAACGTTCAGGGACCATAAGTACTCAAATTAGGGATTATATCCTTGTGGAGTCTTACTGCTGAATGCACATTTTGTTCAAAGGTTCTTCCTGAAGAACTTATCAAATTTTAATTAACGGGGACAGGGTGGTGGCTTATGACTCCAGTCCCAGGACTTGAGAGGTCGAGGTGGGCATAGCATTTGAACCCAGAGGTTCAAGAGCAGTATGGGAAGTGTGGCAATACCCCATCTCTACCCCAAATCCAAACAATTATCTGGACTTGATGGTGTACTTGTAGTCCCAGTTGTTAGAGACCAAAGTAGGAGGATCCTTGAGCCTCCTACTTTGTTAGAAGGGATGCTGCAGTGAGTAGAGACCACACCAGTGCATTACAGCCTAGGCAATAGGGAAGGACCCAGTCATAAAAAATTACAATTTTAGATAAAGGACTGAGAGTTGGTAAAGCAGCAAGTGGCATATATTATATGGATGTTAGAATATGACAAAATACAGTTTAACTGTAATTAGGAGAGTCTATTTGTATGCAGCTAGTATATCTAGTTGAATATATTTGAAACTTTGCTTTCCGACAGGTTGAAAATGTTCAAACTCAAGGCTGGAATTTTTTTTTTTTTGACATGGAGTCTGTCACCCAGGCTGGTGTGCAATGGTAATTATCAACTCACCACAACCTTTGCCTCCCAGGTCCAGGTGATTCTCCTGTCTGAGTCTCATGAGTAGCAGAAACTACAGGTGTCCACCATGATGCCAGGCTAATTTTTGCATTTTGTTAATGTTTTAGATATGAAGTCCTTGCCCATGCCTATGTCCTGAATGGTATTACACAGGTTTTCTTCTCGAGCAATTATGGCATTAGGTCTAACATTTAAGTCTCTAATCCATCTTGAATTAATTTTCATGTAAGGAGTAAGGGAAGGATCGGTTTCAGCTTTCTACTTTTGGCTAGCCAATTTCCCAGCACCATTTATTGAATAGGAATCCTTTCCCCATTTCTTGTTTTTCTCAGGTTTGTCAAAGATCAGATGGCTGTAGATGTGTGGTATTATTTCTGAGGGCTCTGTTCTGTTCCATTGGTCTATATCTCTGTTTTGGTACCAGTACCATGCTGTTTTTGTTACTGTAGCCTTGTATTATAGTTTGAAGTCAGGTAGCATGATGCCTCCAGCTTTGTTCCTTTAACGTAGGATTGTCTTGGCAATGGGCTCTTTTTGTTCCATATGAACTTTAAAGTAGTTTTTCCCAAATCTGAAGAAAGTCATTGGTAGCTTGATGGGGATGGCATTACATCAATAAATGACCTTGGGCAGTATGGCCATTTTCACGACATTGAATTTTCCTCTCCATGAGTGTGGTATGTTCTTCCATTTGTTTGTGTCCTCTTTGATTTCACTGAGCAGTGGTTTGTAGTTCTCCTTGAAGAGGTCCTTTATATCCCTTGAAAGTTAGCTTCCTAGGTATTTTATTCTCTTTGAAGCAATTGTGAATGGAAGTTCACTCATGATTTGGCTCTGTTTGTCTGTTACTGGTGTATAAGAATGCTTGTGATTTTGGCATGTTGATTTTGTATCCTGAGACTTTGCTGAAGTTGCTTATCAGCATAAGGAGATTTTGGGCTGAGACAATGGGATTTTCTAAATATACAATCATGTCATCTGCAAATAGGGACAATTTGATTTTTCTTTCATAACTGAATACCCTTGATTTCTTTCTCTTGCCTGAACTTCCAACAGTATGTTGAACAGGAGTGGTGAGAGGGCATCCCTGTCTTGTGCCAGTTTTCAAATGGAATGCTTCCAGATTTGCCCATTCCGTATGATATCGACTGTGGGTTTGTCATAAATAGCGCTTATTATTTTGAGATACGCCCATCAATACCAGATGTTTGGATTTGTATTTGTAGAGTTAAGAGGATGATGGCTGAAGTAAATTTGGTACTATTTATTTTCAATTAATGTCACATAGAAAATGGAGATGGTACTTTGGGTCCTGAAGTCCTGTTTCAAACTTACGTATGTCTAATTGCTTGTGTGCTTTTGGGCAGGTTCTGTGACTGCGGCTCCTGAACTGTAAAGTCTAGGAAGTTTTCCATACTATAGGGTTGTTGAGGAATTTAGTGAGCAAACTGACATGCCTAGTTCGTGCAGGTGGCCAACACTATTATTTTCTACATCAGCCTGTTTACTCTTTCCATCAGCAGCAGGTAAAAATGTTGTTATATTTTGTCTTACAGATGGAAACAAAATGAAGGGCATTTTTCACACACTATTGCTTTTTACTTTTATCTTCATTTGTGTGCTTGCTGTTGGAAGCTAGAACTTTAGGTACTTACAACATATTTGGTATATAAAATTTATTTTTACAACTTTGACTTATATGAGAACTTTGTAGGCTTTCATACTCAAACATGAGATGCAGCATATTAAGAAAATTGAGGCACTTCACATTGTCAGATTTTACTTTTCTCTGTTACAACATAGCCTGTGTTATTTTGTCACACAGGCTAGTGTGTACAGGAGTGATCTCAGCTCATTGCAACCTTCACATCCTGGTTTCAAGTGATTCTGTCTCTCATCCTCCCAAGTAGCTTGGATTATAATCATGGGTCACCATGTCAGGTAATTTTTATTCCCACTCCCACCATGGAGATGAAGTCTTATTGTGTCACCCAGACTGGGTGTAATTGCATGGTCCCAGCTGACTGCCAAATCTGCCTTTGGGTTCAAGTGATTCTCCTGATTCAGCCTCCCAAGTAGCTGAGATCACACGTCCCTAGAACCATGCCCAGATAACTTTTGCATTTTTAGTAGAGATGGGATTTAACCTTGTCATCCAGGATGCCCTCGAACTTCTGACCTCAAGTGATCCTCCTGCCTCAGCCTCGCAAAGTGCAGGAATTTCTGGCATCAGCCACCATACACTGCTACCTTTTCAGTAGAGATGGGGCTTTGCCAGGTTGCCCAGGTTCACCTCGAACTCTGGAGCTCAACCATTCTCCCACTTCAGACTCTGAAATCATTGGGATTACAGGTGGCCACCATGCCTGGCCATTTTTACTTTACCTTTTCACATTTGAAAAATACGTACTGGTATAATATGTGATTGTTTTGGGGTTATTGGTTGCCTCCTTAAAATGTGTCACTATGCCTAAAGGGGCTTGCCAGATTTTAGTTTTTCAGCACTGTAAAGAATTTAATCAATTGTAAATATTCCTTTTTAAATTTCAGGTTGAGTTAGAGTGTGAAAGTACAATCTTGCCAGTACAAAATGAAATATTATGCTGAATGAAAACATTAGATGAGTGATTGTTCACTACTTAAAAGAGATTAGTAAGGAAAACTTGCATCTCCTAGACCTTATACATTTTCCTGATTTGCATGTTTTAGTACTTAGTACTACAGTATTATAAAGCTATGTTTGTACTTGTAAGGGAGGGTTAAATTTGACAGATTTATAAAATTAACATCCAGGGATTAAACTCTTCAAACATGCATCTGTTTGTATTTAAGACATCCCTTGCCCTCTGCTTGCTGATTGGGTTTGGCCAGTGAGAACACTAGCCTCCACATACACCGCGAAAGATTGGCCATTGTACTCACACCCAAGGGAGGTCATGGTGCATGTGATAACCACTTCCCAGTGCTCTGCACCACCTCTCTCCAGTACTGAGAATTTATCCTCCTCTGATTCTGCAGGCATGAAGAGTGCTAATAGAGTGATCCTGTTACTATCTCAGGGAACTTCACCATCATTTGTGGGCATGCTGCATAAGTCACCATTCATTCAAGGATTCTTAGATGACTCTGACTGGGAACCATCTGCTTTCTGCATGAATCCCAAATCCCAACTGCTACTGACAGAGGCAGAGATTATATTGGATCTTGGGGATGTCATCAGAGGTACACCAGATAGAGAGCTCCTTCTGTGCATGGCAGAGGAGAGAAACATCCTTTAGGTTAATTTGAGGATTTGAAAGAGTTCTTCCATTGGAGTATGACTCCAAGAGTTATAACAGTTGCATTAAATGCAAGAAATCTTTTGTTCTGAAATTTGAGTGTCAGAATTACACTGAGCTCATTAAATATAATTAGCGTTGTGTTTATTTCCTGAGTACCAAGAAAAGAAACAACAATATAAAACCCTTTCAATGCGTTTGTTAAATGAAATAAGAAAACTTAAGGTACATGATGACTAGGCATCAAGTGCTATCACAGCTGAGCATGAGGAGTTCGAAAACCACAGGCCAACTCTGCAAAACAACTGCCAGATACAGTGAGTATTGCTCCTTGCCAGTTGCAGTGTGATACCAGTATATGTTACCAATATGTAAATTTGACTCAAGTCACACCTGTAAATCAGATTGAATTTAGCATCAAACATCTCTCCTCCAAATATAATAAAGGTATTCTTTGTCATCTGATAAAATTCTCTAGTGATAATATGATTCATAACAGTAATAACATGGAGAAGAAAACAAACACACTGAAACGTAAAAGTTTCCGAGTGCCTGATTGTATCCATTGTTATCTCTTGATTCTCACTCTGAGGATTACAGACATTCCCAGTGTCTTCTGCTAACATGTGCTGAATCTTCTGATATGACTGAAAAGATGGTGAAATCTGTGAAACACACCTTGTTTTTGTTCTGTTTGTCATTTTAAAATAGGGACCCTGTTGTTTACTGGCATAAATGTTTTCTACTGAAAGAGTATAAACAGGATAAGAATACTCTTCCTTTTAAGCAAGCTGTGGTTTGTTAAACATAATTTCCTTTCCTCATCTGAATTTTTCAGATTGCGCATTATGCATGACTGAAGGCCCAGATACTAGATTAAAAGCTTCTGTAAGAAAGATAACTTCTCAGGTGGTCGATTTAAAATGGAAACTGAAGCAGACTCAGACAGGTTAGGGACATGTTAATGCCACAAATATTTTTCTGTGTGTAAATCTTCTGATGACTGAAAATGTAATGATCTAATTTACTGAATATTAAGTGATTATTATGTTAGAGGAAAACCAAAGAAATGTGTGCATCTTAAAAGTAAGACTCCCTCTCTTCTCTGATAATATCGCCTGGGTCGTCATCAAAAGTGACTTTCTTCATAGGTGCCTCATGGCTTGGGAGAGCCTCATGTCCCAAATGGGAAAGGAGGATAGTGATATAGAAGTCTCCATGTTTATCTTAGAATTTTCTTTCCTGTTTGTTACACCAATGTTAATGCCAGTTCAGTAGTTTTATGGATTCCTTGACAAATAGATATTTGCATACATGGGAGGAACAGGGTGGTTTAGGAACATTGCCTTCGGAATCAGAGAGCTGTTCTTCTTTTGGTCTCAGTTTCAAAGTTAGTTATTTGATCTTGGACATGTTACCTAACTTCCTTCGGTCTCGCTTTCTCATTTGTAATGGGGTCTATTGAACCATAATGAAAATGATGAAATGAGATAGGTTTCAATGCGGTGCCTGGGACATAAGAAAACACTCAATAAATGGTGATTGGTATGGTTTTATTACTGTGTCTTCACTGTGGATACACCTCTGTCCCTTCCTATTTTATAAGAAGGATGTTGAAGCTTAGATACTTTCTTCTTCAGTTGCTTTCAAGCTCAAAGAATGTGTATATGTGTTTCCAATTCACCTGTTTTCACTCTAGTTCTGCACCTGCCTCACTCCCATTGGCACTCATTCCTCATGAGTCCCTTGCTCTCTACCAGCACTTGACTTATTGTTATCTCTTTACTCATTTCTATTTTTCTGTTCTTCATTTTAAGCAGTTCTGTTTGTGAAACTTCACAGCTGAAAACATAGTCTGATGTTAATGAAAACAGTTGAATGCAGATAGAACTTTAGCACGCTCATGCATTGCTGAGGGCAAGTTCTCATAGCATCATAGGAAGGCATTGCAGGAGAGTGGGACACATAAACTGGCTTTGCCTTAGGAAATTCAAGTAGCCATTGGACCTGCTAACTGTTTGATCCAGGCTCAATAAGCATTAGGCCCCCATCTATACATCAGGCCCCATCTATAAAATGGGAGCTGTGAAAGTTCCTTGAACACCGTTGTTGTGAATGCAGACTTTACTTCCTTGCCAGAAACTCGTGCCATATGCTGTGGACTTGACAGCACAGGTAATCCACAAGAGAGTTCTGAAGCACCTGCTGTTGTGAAATGCATTATTTTCCAGCCAACAGTATGAATATTCATGCTGGATAAATAAAGATAATCAATGGGTTCACATCAGTTCAAGTCAAACTATTTAACCATGAGTTCAAATCTGACTTGGCTTTGCCACTAAAGAAGTTACGAATAAGTTTTCAGTTTTCAGAGGTTTTGGCATGTGAAAATTGTGCATAATGGATTCTGAAGTTACGCCAGTTTACAAAAGACATATGAAATTGTAGCTGCTACAATAAGCCCTCAATACATGTTAGTGGTTATTACTACCATGGCTTCAGAAACTGTTTATTGTGCAAATTTATTCTTATTATTGCTCTCTTCAATTTTACAAAAGAAAAAACATTCTTCAGTACCTGAATTTTCTTCTCTTCTTTTCCATTCACTTCTGAAATGTTATACTCTGCAATGCTAGAGAATAAATTGTACTGCCAACCGAGGTCGTCTCTGATCAATCATTCTGTCAGTGGATTAAGAAGTGGCAATATGGTGCCTTGCAATGGTGCTATACATCAGGATTTCTTGAACAATTTTTTAAACATAAAAGACTTCTAGCAAGTATGGTTACACCAAGGAACCCAAATTATCCAAATGGAGGTATGGAGGGTAGTGCTTCCAATTCTGACCTTGAGTTTGTGGCTAATACTAAAGAAGGGTCAAAGAGCTTCAGCCATGGTCAAAGAGCTTCAGCAAGAGACAAAGAACTTAAACAAACAGACACTTGGAAAAGGCTCTCAGAAGTTGCCATCAGAGAGTCTTTAACATCACTGTCAAAAGCCAACTACCGGCAAAGATCTCACCATGTCTGCACTTGGTGAAAGCTTTCAGAAACATGAGTTCCAGTTCTCCAGAAAGACGTATCTTTGCAGAGGACAGAGTTGTCTCTGAGTAGCCTCAAGTGAAAACAAAGAATAAAGGAATAGCACCTTGGAAGCACTCACAGGCAGAGCAGCCTTGAGGCTACACAAGGACGGTTCCACCAGACACCTTTTCCCCACACCCTGTCCAAAAGCAAAACAAAACCTTAAAAGTGAAATATATCTGAAAGGTTAGCCACCTGGACAAAGTTGTGTGCTGCTCTGGAGTTAGGTACCCTCCCTTCCCCTCCCATGATACAGCAATGCTGTGAGGGTCAGTGGGACAGACTGGCAAGCTCTAGTGTTTACATAACACACAGAGTAGTTTAGATACTCACAGTTACCTTTCCTTTGCTGCCTTTTGCTATCATACACTTTACCATTGGCACTGCAATTACCCTAGGTGCTTGAATCATTAGTTTTGTGAATCTTTTGCATATCATTTGTATTTGCAAGGATAATAATTTATTTTTGAAACAATAGAATTTTTAGAAACCTCTTGGTATCTTCATGCAATTGGTAATATTCTTGCCTTGGTTACTTCTGAACCTTAGGCCTGGGCAGGTCACATGGGCTTCCTCAGTCGTTCTTCTGACAGAACGCCCGGCAATCACCCACTGAGTTAAGGCACAGCCTCTCCATCCCTCTAGATGAGAACTTATTGTAGTATAACGTTCTGATCTCAGCTTCAGCTGAGCCATGTTACCTACTCTGTCAGCCTACAGTTGTTTTAATATATGTTTTTAGGATCAATTGTGCAGACGATGAGGCAATATAGAAGTTAGAACCAGACTACAAAATGATATGTCATCTTTGAGAATCACCTAAATTACAAGGAGAAATAAAAAGATGGCTTCTCAATAAATAAGTAGATAACACATATTTGCAAAACTGGACATATAGACCATGCAATATGGTATTAATAAACATCTTCAGAGTTCTGTGAATAGACTCAGTTTATTAAGATAAAAAATGTACAAAATCTGTGAAAGCAAGCAAATAAAGGTTATTTTAAAGTTGGAAAAATTATGCACATCATTAAAAAGTCATTTAAAATATTGTGGCAATGAAATACAAACAGATAAGAGTTTGTTTTGGTTTTTGCTTTTTGGTGAGGGCAGAGCCTTACTCTGTCACCCAACCTGGTATGCAGTGGCATGATCTACACTCACTGCAACCTCTGCCTCCTGAGTTCAAGTGTTTCTCCTGCCTCAGCCTCCCAAGTAGCCTAGACTATAGTCATGGGCCACCACACTCGGCTAATTTATGTATATTTAGTAGAAATGGAGCTTCATTATGTTGGCCAGGCTAGTCTCAAACTTCTGACCTCAGTTAATCTGCTCAACTCTGCCTCTGAAATTGCTGAAATTACAGGTGTGAGCCACAGAGCCTGGCCTGGATAAGGTTCTCACCTCCATACCATTGAGTAAATTCAAACGTTGCAGTTGGCTCAGATCATGAGTGTTGAAACAGTAAGGAGGGATGTTTTAGGAGCTCTACCAGTGGGTTACCAAGGCTGCGATTTGAGTCATGAGCAGACTTCTCCATACCTGGTCCCACAGCAGACAGAAGTGACTCCATAGTTGTGGGCTTGAGCTTCGGTGTCATCAATGAAAAGAAAAGAAAAATGAAGACCTACACTGTCTCTCCTTCTCTGAACCATTAATTAAGACTATGTTTCCCATGCTTGTATTTAGCAAGACTTGAAGATTACTGTTTTTCTTTCAATGCAGATGCAAGGCCACAAGCTACTTAGGCAAGTTATGCTAAGTCAACACTTAATCCTATAAATTATGTAACCTGTCATTTTATAATTAGCTGTTTTAGATCTGTTTGATAATTTTGCTTATAAATACCCCACTCAGTCTTTGCTCAATGCTCATCCTTTTGGATATAATTCTGCTGAGCCAGGGCATCTCAATAAATTTCTGTTTCCCCATATCAGTTTTTCTGTCTGGTCCTCTGCTTCCCACAACATTATTGGCCAGCCAGTAAGATGGAGGAGATGACAGGTTTGTGGTCTTTGTCCCTAGGAGCTTAAGCCATGGTTCTCTGGTGTCCTGTTACCCCTGAAACACCATTGGGGAACTTCAGCCTGAGGAGAGAACAGCCTTTGTGACCCAGGGCCCCTACCTGCAGTGCACTGGTAACTAAGGGGCTACAGGATGATTCAGGAACAGCTCACTTCAGAAACCTCAGTAAGGTATTGGGACCCAGGAAGGACCCATCCCTATAGAACTGAAAGGGAGCCTAATCACCTTTAGGTGTAACTGGTAATCTGACTGAGAGGGGATCAGGTGGTGAGAGTGGCTCACCAATTCAGAAGAAACTTACACCCAAACAACACAGCATGTAAGTGGCCACTCGGTCAGCTCAGAAGGAATCTGGAGGTGGTTAAAGTGGCTTGCCATCCCAATCAATAGCATGGGAACTGGTAGTGGGATAGGATAGTGTGAATAGAGAGGCTAACTAGGCTAATCAGCCATAAAGCGAGGAACCACAAGTCTCTTAGCAAAGACCGTGTTTCAGACCAAGTGTGGGACTGATCAAGTCAAGTGGCAATCCACATAGGGCTAACAGAAGCTACACCACAACTTCTGAAATTGTGGTGGGCCTAAGAAACTCCCCAAAGCTAAGTGGTTTCTAAAAACCCCCATATTAGGAGATGATCTAGCTGGTCCAAAACAAAGTAAAATGAGAGCATGTGTGTACTGCATCATAACTGGAGGAAATGGGAAGAGAGTCATCAAAACCTACACCATCAAGATATAGCTTAAAGAAAACTTTAAGAAAGGATTTACATGAAACTACAAAAGTATACTAACATCCCAAAGGTGAAAAACTCTCTGTCAACGAAAATGGCCCTCTTTTGGTGTTAAGTAGATGACCAAAAACTATACACATGGAAAAATTGGCCATGGGTTTCAGGTAATGACAAGAGTTGCTATTGTTGTTGCTGCTGCTGCTGCTGCTACTGCTGCTCCTGCTGCTGTTGTTGCTTTAATGTGGCATAATTATTTTCTTGCTTTTTCTTCGTGTTAGCTGTCCTGTTTCTTTGGCTTTTGGTGTCCCCAATGCATTATTGCTACTTTCTCCAGAGCCTATAAAGCTGTTAGGAGATTTTCCTTGTATTTTATTTCTTTGACTCCAGCTATTAAGGATTTTTCTTTTGTATATAGTTCTATGAACATGTAGTGTGGTAAAAGTATTTACAGTGTGTATAAATATTGACCTTTTTGTCTTTGGTAGCACAAGGGCTCTTGTTAGGGCTATCAGTTTTACCTTTTGGGTTCATGCTCCAGTAGATGGAGATTGAGCTTCTGTCATTGTGTTTAATGTCACCGCTGCATACGCTGCTTGTTGGAATTTTTCTAGCTCAAAACTATTTTCATTTATAGTATTCAACATCTGGGTTTTGAGGATTTGATCTGTGAGATCTCTGTGTCCAGAAAATGCATCATCCACTGTTTAGAAACAGTTACGGAGTGGAGCTTTAGGTTTAACTGGAAGCCCAGTGGTTGTGCTTGTTGTTTACTGTCACTGTGGGAAAACCATATGCTAACCTAAACAGGCTGGCTGGCGCTAAAGGATATGGGAACTAGAACAGATCAGACCTCCTTATTACACCTCCATGAGCCCATGGTCACACTGAAAGTTGAAGGCCAGCTGATGGACTTTATGGTATCCACCAGGATACACACTCAGTAGTGACTCGAACCATAGGGCCACTATTCAAAAGTTATAAAACTGTCACAAAACCCACAGGAGTCTCAGAATCAAAACTGTTCTGTCAGTCAAGGAGATGTGTCATCAAAGGCCAAGAAGTCCAACATAAATTCCTCTACCTCCCGAATTGTCCAGTTCCCTTGTTAAGAAAACATTTACTCTGAAAGATTTACCCTAGGATAAATTTAAGAGAAGGTATTCGTATATTGTGCATAGACTAGTTCTTTTCTGAGTGTGACTAGAGCAGGGCTTGTTCTCTTATTAAGCTGAAGTCTCATGTAGATTGGTCAGCTTTTGGAGTGACCCGAGCAGGGTCTCAATGACCCTTGTCACAATGACAAGTTGGTCTTGTTGCGTGATTAGCTGTGTTGTCTGCTTTGGGTCCTGATGCCTCATTTTCCTGTCTAGTCTATACACAGCCACAACTCAAACATTCATCAAGCAAGTAAATAAAATTAAAAATCTTAAGTCTAGTAACTTACATTGTAATATTAATTATTTTATGGTTATTCTGTCACTATGCTCAACCTCCACCACAGGTATGAATCTCTAGTTCTAACCATGCTAACTATAAATATGCTATTAATCGCTATGCTGTTATTTCCACTTAACCATGATATAAAAAGCACTCATGAAAGGATGCCCACCCTCTACACATACTACATAGTCCAAAAACCATATAGTCATGCACACTGCTACTTATTTAACTCTAACTAAATATCAACCTTTGCCCAAAGAAGAAAACATGCTTTTCCATAAAGAATAAAGTAGTATGAATATTCTCTTAAATTTATCCTATGAAAGGTAAAAAATAAAACAGAGGAAAACGTGGCAAGAGAGGGTTAAAGGAAAGAAAACAAGTTTTCTCTGTGCAGCTAGCTCACCCAAGGACAGTTAAAAATAACACCATCTAAAAGTTGAGTCCGATGGAATGGGTTGTAATAACCCCAGTTAAGCAAAGTTGAAAAGTAAAACAGATTTACTTTCTCCTTCTCTGAAGATCTGTTATGACTACATCTACCAATGCTTGTGTTTAGTAAAATTATAGGTTCCTGTTTTTCTTTCAACACAGCTGCAAAACCCAGCTATACAAGGCAAGAATTTATGCTAAGTCAACAGTTACACTGTAGATTACATTACCTCTCATCATTTAATTGGCTGCTTTAGTTCTGCTTCTGTAAGTTTACTATAAAAGCCTGCTCAGTCTTTATTCAACACTCAGCGTTTTTGGATGTAAGTTCCATGAGCTGCTGCACCTAAATAAATCCTCCTGTTTTCTATCAGCCTACCTGTTTCTCTGTTTCAACAAGGCATTAAAACAAGGCAGAGCAGAAATGCTCAGGGTCCTCTGGTAACCTATGAATTTTTCTTCCTATTAGCATTACTATCTTTAATAAAGCAGATTATGGGTCAGAATTGGAGGAGAAACATCATAATTATTCTGAGGATGAGTTATAATTAAACATTTGAGATGTAGGTTTCTGTGTCAAGATGCAGGGGAACAGATCATTTATCAAAATATGGGCCTTCCTGGAAAAAAGCAGAAGAGGACAAAACAATTATGTATAGGTTTTCAAGAAGTAAGTGCAAGATACCCTGTAACTAAGGTGCTGGAGTGGTTGTTTGTTTACTTATCACTTCAGAAATAAGGAGATGGCATCCGTTGGGTCTTGAATAGTATATCAGATTTGATGAGAATGTAAGCAATGTCTGTAACTTTGTTGCATCTCCTCCCCAGGTATAAATGTCTTCCTTTCCACCTGGGTATAAATATGTTACTCTTTAATTAGTTCCTACTTCAGACAAAAGAAAACTAAACCCACTTCTTTTCCTCCTAACTCTGACACTCCCTTATTCATATCCAAAAGGAGACCATCAAAGAGTGCCCACTGTACTCACATACTCAGGAACACCATAACCAAAACCCTGAGATACCACACTAATTAAATGTGTGCAGAGAACCACCTAGGAACTTGTACTTACAACTAGACAACCTACTCAGTCTGTGACCAGGAAATGGCCAGCATTATGCATGTTATAACCCTAAATTCCTACCTGGTACCTCTTTTAAAATTCATGGGTCAAAAGAAGGAAATCTGCTCCTACAAACCAAGACCTCACCCTCCTATGGGGAGTTATGTCCTTTCCTTAATACGTGCCAGTTGTCATACATGGTCACAACCTTTCCCGTAATCTCCAATTCTGAAGAGCACTATAATTGTTGCCACAAAATACATGTACATCCCTTGCTTGTGTTTCTGTTTTCTCAGAAAACTTCCTGGAGCTATAATTGAGTCTTCTAACCTACAATCACTGGAGCCAGTCATACTAACCAAAATACCAGCAAAAGCACATTCTAAAACCAGAAATTGCAATCTTGTAAATTTCACCATCCTAAAACTGTATCTGCCCATATGGACTAAGTTTAAAGCTGCTGCAGGAATACAAGTTGGTGGGAAGAAAAAGACTCAAAATTCTATTTATGTAATATGAATAAATCTTGGATTCATCCCACCCAAAAACACCGAGCTTTAAATCACTCTATACAAATATCTACAGGAAACTCTTTGCACCTCTCCTTAGCTGGAATCCTGTTTGCTCAACTGGCTGAAAACAAAGCAAGCAGCCAGCATAACTCCTCATTCTTAAAGAGCTCCATTATCAGAAAATTCTGAATTGCTTGTTGAAGAAATACCTTTAGACACAGCAGGAAACTCAACTTGCCTAGAAAAACAATATTACAACGGAACTAGGAAACAGTGTATGAGGTACAACTAATTCCAAAATTCCCCAAATAGGCCCATTCTCCTGATTCCTTCCTTTAAACATTCTGGGTAACAACTTAATGCTCCCCATACCTATCAGGTGCCCTCTGGCCTCTCCTGGATCTGCGGGCCATAGGCATATCGACCATTGCTGACTAAATGGTCAGGGATCTCTGTACTAGGAACAATTAGGCTGTCATCTTTCTAATCCCCTTAGAACAGGGAAAAGCTTTAGGGTACCCGGTCTATGATAAAACAAATACAAAACAATCAAACAAAAGACATAATCATAAGAAATTCATAAAATAACAAATGGCCCTTAAAAATCCAATACCATGTGTCAGCCACCTGGGCAGAATATGAAATGTGGGATTCTGCACCATATTTACATGCTCTACCACATTATCAGATTACAGGTGCTGAAAATCATTACTAATAACACTAAAATGGCACTAAATCTGCTGGCCTAACAAGCCACAAAACAAAGAATGCTATCATCAAAATAGACTGATGTTACACTACAAACTAGTCCAGGAATAAGGTGTCTGCAGGAATGAGGTGTGTGTCTAACTAATTGTTGCCTAGAAATTCACAGCAACTGAAAGGTCATCAGGATATACCTGCCAAGACCCCAGAATGGGCCCTGTTACAACCCAGACCTGGGAAGGGTAACCTCCAGTTTCCCTCATCGGGGCTGGTTTTCATCTGTTGAATAACTTAAGACCTCAGTAAAAATAGTTCTTGCCATATGAGGATTCTGCCCTGTTCTCACTGTCTCTTACACTCCTTGTTAAAATCATTCAAGCAGCCATAGAGGCCCTTGTGAAGAAAACACACCACTCAACCAATGGCTTTAATTAAACATCAACCACTGAAAAATAGGAAACTGCCGCCCTCTATGAAGAATTAAATGGTGATGGTGTTGTCTATTAAACCTCATTTATAAAAACCATCAAAGGGAAACGAAGCAGGCAATATTCAAATCAAAGAAACAAACAAACTAAAAACATGTCTCTCTACTAAGCTGATTCTCTCCAAAATTTAGCGATAAGCCAAGCCATGTTGGGGTTCTTATAGCAGTATCAGAAGAGTGGGGGCCTGTGAAGAATAAATTCCAGAAGCTGGAATGAGAAAAATAAGATTTTCTCATCAGTTTTGGCTCTTTAGAACTCACCCCTACCATTATTCTTTGTTCTGCTCTCAGAGCAATTTTATGACTACTTTTAGAAGTTGTAAATACTTCATAAGTTCTTGCTTTCCTATCCATATAGAATTGCAAAGATCATGAGACATAGCTAAATTATAACACCCAACACTTTTAAAAACTGTATTTGTTCTGCCTCTACAAGCTTGCTTCTCTGTCCTGCAGATTCCATGCCACTAGCCGCCAACCTTCTTTGGTTGAGGTATAAAAAGTGAAGCCTGTAATTGTTCAGGATCACTGTTTAAATGTTATTCCACTAAGTCTATGTACACCTTGTAAAATCCTCCTGTTCCTGCATTGGTTTCTCCAGTCCCTTAACTCCCACCACAGTGGCAGCTTTGTCCTCAGTGACAGGGATGAGCAAACAGCTAGGTCCTTTTGGGGGACCAGTAATTACTCTCAAATAGGAAAGAAATTTCCTCAAGTGAAGTCACCTCTTATTCCCTCCCAAACATTAGAAATACATCAGCATAAAACATTTACAAACCTTCCGGTTAGCAGTTTCTTGGTTATAGTCATGGTATTCAGGAACACACAGATTTACTTAAAGAGCCAAGGAATTTTGAGAAGCTTGAGTTTTCTGATTGAAGTGTAAATATGCTTTGGAAAGCACTCTGTAACACCTGATATAGAGCCTGTCTCAACTGGGCCATTTCCTTGGGGCTGATCTCATAATAGTGAATCAAACAAAGCTCATGACATCCTGAATTTCTAGTCACTGAGGAAGATGGTCACAAGCTGATACCCAGTACTGGAGCAGGGAATGGCAGAAGCAGATGAGTAGTGCCATGGCCACAAGAGGAAGTTCCTGACAGGCAGTCATCTGTCACAGACCTGGGAAAGGGAGTAAAGGAACACAATAAGATAAGGGAATTCAACTGAATACCTTGGTGTTCTGCCTCTGAGGTGGAATGCAGATTCCAATACTGGCTTTAAAATTACTCACCAGTTGCAGTGGCTCATGTCTGTAATCCCAGCACTTTGGGAGGCTGAGACTATTGGATCACAAGGTCAGGAGATCGAGACCATCCTGGCTGAAACACCATATCTGGCAAAATACAAAAATTAGTCAGGCGCGGTGGAATGTGTCTGTAGCCACAGCTATTTGGGAGGCTGAGGCACGAGATTCACTTGAACCCAGGAGGTGGAAGTTGCATTGAGCTGACCACCAACAGCACTCCAGCCTGGGTGACAGAGTGAGACCCCCAATAATAATAATAATAAATTTTAAGCAGCATAGTGAGTAGCATTGGTGTTACTGGGAAATTTTTATATTCATTATTTCAATTCTTCATCTGGGCTCAAAGGAAATGGAAAAAGCTGAAATTTTCTGTCTCTGATATAAGGTGTCCAAAGGACATACTTCATTTCTTCCATTGTGTCCAAAGAGGTTTCCGTATTCCACCATGTAGGTACAAAATACACACCAGAGCAGAGAAGTAGTTATTCTTCTCTTTCGTTTCGATAAAGAGGTGCTGAAACAACATTGCTATCTTGAAATTACTCTTCCATGTAAGCCCATCTCTTTTATGAGTAACTTCTTCTTCTTCTAGTACAGAGGTAGTTGCATTTCTGCCTGCAGAAATTATCAACTCTCTCTTCAGATATTTTAATTTCATGAGAAGGATTGTGACGAGATAGTGAGTGGAGATAGAGGAAAAACTGTGCTGCTTTTCTCTTAATTTTGAAACTAACTCAGTCACTGCTGATGATTTAGAACAAGGCAGAGCAAAAAGGTTCACGGTCCTCAGGTGAACCTATAAATTTTTCTGCTTATTTCCGTTGCTAACTTATTAAAATAAATGGTTAGAGGTTAGAACCGGAAGAGAAAAGTCAGCATAATTGTCTCTGCGAATGAGGTCTATTTAAACATTTGAGATGTAGGTACTCGTGCCAAGATGCAGAGGGAACAGACAATTTGTGTGTAAAGGTTGGGATGGCTCCATATTTTAGGAATAAGAAAGAAAGGATCTCTCATCATACAACACGACGTGAGTTCTGACATTAATATTTTTTGTGAGTCTGAAGTATCCCGGGTTAACGACACCTGATGATTTATTTTGATGTACTTGCTAAATTTCATTTTTATAAGTCACCACCTTTCTTAGGTTTTTAAATTACATATGTGTTCCAAGAATGGTTCTTACAGCAAAGTATTTTATAAAATTAATGCATACCTAATTTCAAAATTCCTCTCATTCCCCCAGGTAATCAGAGCTCAATAAGGATGACCCAAGAAGTCTGCCTATGGACATACTTCAATCTAGTGATGAAGTCGAAATGTACCTGGTTTCCCAACACACTATGTTCCATACACACACTGTTAATCGTTCATTTTGTCAGTCAAGAGAAATGACTAGAAATCTGCCTGAAAGAAGTTGTTGAATCATAAAGAGTTACTATGAAAACAATTGATAGAGTTTTTTAAGGTGTGAAATTGATCCTAATATAACTTGTTATCTAATGCAGAAACTCCCCAGGGAAGAAACTGAGAACATTATGAAGATACCAAATAAACCCGAGACAATTTTTAATTTCCTTTTTACATTATAACTGTGAACTTTCCTTAATAATTTAACAGGTTTTTCTCACGAACCAGATGACTTTGGTAACCACGTTTACCACCCAGCTTCTCACTAGCATATGACAAGAAGTTACATTATATTTACTGCTCTGTAAATGTTTCTCTGTCGTCAGATAAAACTGTCAATAAAAATCTATGTTTAATCAATGTGTTTTCTCCCATCATTTTATTTGGTACTATAGTGTATGAATCAACAATAATCTAGTCATGTTAGACACCTTCTCCAGTCACAGAATTTCTCATTCACTGCACTAAAAGAGCTGTTTTCCTAGCCTTAAGTTTCCTAAAATTTTAAATAAGCGTAACCTATCACATTGATCAGCTCCAGGTCTACTATTTGAAGCTATTTTTTCCTCTCCAGTGAAGCACTGTCACCTGTAAAACAGGAGGTCGTTTTCTCCCAGCACTTTTCTTTTCCCCGATCATAAAAGTATAGATTTTCCTAGGCATTATGAATAGTTAGATAAGGCCTCTGGTCTTTATATTTGATACCTGTGATTTGAATGTGTGTGTCCTCCAGAATTCCTATGTTGGAATTTAAACCCAGCGTGATAGAATTAAAATGGGTGGGTGGCCTTTGAGGCAATTAAGGGTGCAATTAGCAACCCTATAAAAGGGCTCAATGAAACCAGGCACTTTTGCCCTTCTGCCACTTGAGGACACTCTATTTGTCCTCTCTGGAGAACACAGCAACAAGTTGCCATCTCGGAAGCAGAGACCAGGCCTTCACCAGACACTGAACCTGCAAGTGCTTTGAGCTTGGACTTCCCAGCCTGTAAAACTGTAAGAAACACATTTCTGTTTTTGTAACTTACCCAGTCTAAGGTGTTGTTAGCAGCAGGAACATATGGGATAGCATCTTTATTGTGGAAACTTTGCTCATCCTACTTCATGAATGGGCTTCAAGTATTTCATTAGTTTACAAATATAGTGTTCCTCCCTAAGAATGACTTCATTTTCATGTCTTAAAATCAAGTTTTACAAGGCAGACCTGGAATAAAACTATACTCAAACCTGTAGAGCATCCCAGGTTTTGTGCCAAGATCACATTTAACAATTTAGAGAGTGCTGGTGATCTTTCTCTTATTTACAGTTTCCTTTGTTGATTTGTGAGAATTCAATAATTGCCCAAAATGTTACTTAGACAGGAAGTAGTAGGTAGTTTGACAAATAGCACACCAATTGAACTGCAGACTCATTTCTTTCCATGGATGAATGAAGGGATGATCCAGAGTCAGCACTCATTTAGGAACAGTCATGTGTCGATAGTGACAAAGACTAGGATTCACTAACGAACGTCAGATGCAGAGAATCCAAATTTAGAATCATGGTGACTGATAAGGAGTCCAAACAGATTGTTCAATAAATTCCTGAGGCACATTTAGTTGAGCCACTCTAGAGAGTAACTACTAGAACTAGCTTTCTGTATATTCCTGAGTAAGTCTTTCCATAGACTTTTGTACCATCGATTTGAAGAAATAAGCAACTACAGAGGGCCCTTACTGTTGTACTCTCCAAGTTTAAGCCTTGTTAATCTTACAGGTAGATGGATTTTATTTATTAAAAATAGTCGGAAAACATAACTTTATACAGAGCACTACAGAAGTGCTAGTTGCCCTTTATGTCCAGTACCAGTGGCTTATAATATTTTCTCAAATTTCTGAAGAGATTTTGCCAGAAATAAAACAAGTAGCATTCACAGACTTGATTTTTATAACAATGTGAAATCTTTACTATGCACATTGTTCAAAGATGACGTCATACTGAGGACAAAGAAAGATAGGATTTATACATGGTAAAAGGCAAGTAAATGAAGCTATAATTTTATTTCATTACTCTGAGTACATCCACAACTATTTCCACTTCAATAGATTCTTGAAAAAGCATGCATAAGTATTGACTATTGGGCCGGCGCGTGGCTCAAGCCTGTAATCCCAGCACTTTGGGAGTCCGAGACGGGTGGATCACGAGGTCAGGATCGAGACCATCCTGAGCTACACGTTGAAACCCCGTCTCTACTAAAAATACAAAAACTAGCAGGCGAGATGGCGGGCGCCTGTAGTCCCAGCTACTCGGGAGGCTGAGGCAGGAGAATGGTGTAAACCCAGGAGGCAGAGCTTGCAGTGAGCCGAGATCGCCACTGCACTCCAGCCTGGGTGACAGAGCTAGACGTCTCCAAAAAAAAAAAAAAGTATTGACTATTATCTACAAATACGTATTGGAACCCTTGATTAGAATTTCAGGAACTTTGGCACTGATTGAAAATGTTTTTATTTATTTGTTTATCTATCTATCTGTCTATTTTGAGATGGATTCTTGCTCTGTTGCCCAGACTAGGTGCGCTGGAGTGATCTCAGCTCACTGCAAGCCACACCTCCTGGATTCATGTCCTCTGGCCTCAGCCTCCTCCCAAACTCCTCATCCACCCGCCGGCCTCCCAAAATCCTGGAATTCAAGGATTCAAAATGTTGATTCCTTTTAGATTATGAAAATTTATACATAGCAAAATTTATTACTTTGTATGAAAAATATCAGACTACGTAGATAATACTTTAAAATTCTGAAGCTACCAGAATGAGGAATGTAAAATTAGGGTTGAGACACTGCCTCTTCTAGAACATGGGACTCTGAGGCACCAGCAATGCTAGAAAAATAAAATAGTTAAATCTGTCTTGTAATTGAAGACAAAACACTGAGATAGTCATTCAACACAGAAGGGAATGTCTCAATAATAATAATAAAAAGTTTTCTGATACTTGATGTTCAAGTGTGGTACCCTGATAATGGTGTGCTTCCTCCTCAATTTTGAATACATTTCTGCACACGCATATTATAAAATCAGGAAACAGCCAAATCACAAGTTAATTCTTAAGATAAATATGCATAGTTAATCCTGTATTTAGCAGTGCATTTTAAAACACTGATGTACCCAACAGTTACATAGATTATTTCATAACGAAAAACACAAAGTTTGCCATCACTAATACCCAGTACCTATAGTCACTGAATGTCTGGAACACAACAATAATTCAGAAGACCAACTGGTTTTGAAATTGGCTTAACTCAGGTAGATTTCTTGCTAAACATCAAACTTTATTATTCCAGGAACTTAAGTTTTAGGTTAAAAATATTAAATAGTAACCCCAATTTAAAATATGTCTTCAAATCTATAAAAGTAAGTGATTAGTGGTCCATGGCCAGCTTGAAATGAGGTTTTAGAAAGTGCTTATGAAACTGTTTACCCAGACCACTGTAAAATGGTAGAAAATGGTGGTCATTTAATAAGGTCACTCTTTTAATCAAGAAAAATATTTAAGGAACAAAATTCTGGAAGATACTTGGGTCCGTGGTTGTATTATAAATACTTAGAAATCAAAAGAATAATAATAATAATACTCCTTAAGGTGGATCTGGCATTTATTTCCCAAAGATAATGAAAACTGGATGAGTATGTTTTTGAACCATAACTGATTATAAGATTACTTTTGGGAAGTTTGTCAATGAGTCCGACTCCAGATCCTTTAGTAGTAGATTAAAAATTGCTTCTGGAAAGCTTTCAATGAGTCAGAATCAAATTCCTTAGTAGAAGAGTCAGCATAATTGTAGCTAATTTTTGCGTTTTGAAAATATTTTCTTCTTGGCTGAGGAAATTAATAGGCCTGGACTTGGGAAGAAAAGTTAACGTGAAAAGTCAGTAATGCAAATCACATTATCTTGAGGAAAGGTTAATAAATATCAGCTCTAAGAATTGAAACTTCACACCAACTCCATTTTATTTCCTGTGTAGATAGCAGTTATTTGAGAACAGATGGCATATATGTGAATTCGTGGTCACGTTCCTTGATGGTGGTATGTCACAGGTCCCTATTAAGGAGTATCACACTCCAATTAGTGTCTTGGCAGAACTACTCTAGCAATAAATGAATATGCCACAAATTTCCAAAACATGAGCAATCATTTTGACAAAGTGTTGCCTTTAAAACTGCTAAGATAATACTTCCAATATTTTTTCTAAAGAAAAAGATGTAACCACTGGAAAGTTTTCCTTGGAGATACATCCCAGCAGCTTGAGACAGAAAGTGAGGTATTTGAACACCTACATTAGTTTGGGAATACGCCTCTGTACTGCAGAAACTGAAGAAATGTAACTACACAAACATTGAAGCGATTTCTATTAACTACTAAATATCTGGATATTCATCTGTCTAGATGACTAATATCTATAACACCTCTTACTACAATTGGGACTTGTCTTCATAAATAGACATTCATAAATTTGTCTCAGGTGTATATTGAGGGAACGCTACTGAGGTATTCACATTTGTGACTGTTTTCTTTATTTTTTTATGTTGATATTTCGTATTTTGTCTGTTGCCTTTTAAGTTACCTATAGTTGTCCTCTTTTATTTTTGCACTTTCTTAATTTCATTTTTGCCTTATATAAATGACAGGGCCCAAGTTTTAAAACAAATGATTGTTAATTTCTCTGAATATTTATTTTCAATATTTCAGTGTGATTATTCCTAGGTGAAAGCAGATTCTTATCAATTTAATGTTAGAGTACTTTATGTTTTAACATATGATATTAAACAGCTTACATCTAATATGCTTACTTTTTATCTGTATGACAAATAACTGCTCAGTTTTTTATTTACCATAGATTTTCTTTGTCTCCCTTTGCCTATCTGATTTGTTCTTCTCTCCTGCCCCACCCACCACTGGTTTTCTAATTCTATTCTTTACTTTTTTACTTATATATATTCTTTCCTGCTTTTCACCTTAATCACTATAGTTTTACACTTTCTGAGCTAATCAGAAGAAGCCAATTAGTTGGCATTTTTTTTTAACAGAGGAAAACGTATTTCCAGCCCTCTTCAGAAGCAAACAAAATGACACACATAAAATCTTCCTGCATGCCTCTTTTATTTTGAGATTTACTCTTTGGTAAATAAACTAGCCTTTATGTGTCTTTGCCTTGGACTTTTGATACGTCTTGAATATTGACATAATCTTTGTGAGTTAAAAATATATTTTAGTAAATGATAGCTTATGGGTTCGTATTTTGTGTAGAGATAATTTTAAACTCTGTGTTTCCTTTCTATGCATTTTTATCTTCTGTTATTTCTTGCAAATGTATATAACATCTTCCACCACAGAGTTCAACTTTCCTAACTCTTGTTTCATCTATGGTCACCAGATACAATACAGGATTACCATTATATTTTTATTTTAAATAATCAACAAATAACATTTTAATGTAACTCTCAATATTCTATCAATTTAGTAATATTTTCAGTATCACATAGGACAGGCTCATACTGAAAACCAATTTTTGTTGTATGTCAACAGTTAACCAAATTTTTATTTGAAATGGCGTTTCAACTTTATCATTATCCCCTGCACCTGGCAAACTTACTTACGGTTATGCCTAGAAAGAATTTATTCTTGCTTTACTTGTGCGGAGTGTACTGCATAAGAAACAAACGAACCAAAAATTATTTATTTCCCTTAGTATGTGTTTCATTTTCAATAATGTATAATTGTCTATTTAAAACAATTGTTTTCTCCTCCTACCCACCTGTTTTTGCCTTTAGACTCCATTTCTTCCATGGAGAGAACACCTAAACCTACTTGTGGATGAAGACTTGTGTTGATTCAACTTTTCTCCTTGAGTGTGAGCCTGCCAAGTCATCCTTGGCTACCCCTTAGGACATGGAACATCCATCAATGAATTCTTAATGTTGTCTGTGGAGCAGTAAAGCAATCCTATTTCTTGGTTGTTAAATGATTTTGGGGCAGTTTTTATGTTACTCTTTTCAGATTTTTAGAACTTAATTGTTTAATCTAGTATTTATGCCAGTTTCTGCTTTTGGTAGTTTTGTGTGCAACATGAAAAATCTAGCCTCAGTCTTGAATAGTCCACACAATAGAGGTTGAGAGATAAAATCTTTCTCTCATGGATTTCATTAAAAACCTCATTCTGTGTTAGTTCCTAATATTCATGGACATGACTTTCTGTACTGACTTAAATATTTTACCTAAATATCTGAACCACACTTTCTTTCAGCAATTATTTAGGCAGGGAGCCCAACCCCATCGAACACAGAAATGGTCTCTTTCCTGTGAATATATCTAAATTTACTCCTCGTTGACTGTTTCAATGAACGATGAAGTTGAATCTCAAACTAATATTGTTGGAGTCCAAACATCAGAAATGTTTTCTTTTCTTCGTAGTCAGTGTGATTTTTCCTTAAATTTGTCTTACACTTATAATCTCTGGCTTTCACAGCAGTTGCTTTGGCAACTAATTTTGCTTCAGTGAATTAGAAAAAAGTGCTTGGCTGGGCGCGGTGGCTCAAGACTGTAATCCCAGCACTTTGGGAGGCCGAGACGGGCGGATCACGAGGTCAGAGATCAGACCATCCTGGCTAACAGGACAAAACCCCTCTACTAAAAATACAAAAACTAGCCGGGCAAGGTGGCGGGCGCCTGTAGTCCCAGCTCCTCCGGGAGGCTGAGACAGGAGAATGGCGAACCCGGGAGACGGAGCTTGTAGTGTGCCGAGATGGCGCCACTGCACTCCAGCCTGGGAGAGACGAGACTCCATCTAAAAAAGAAAAGAAAAAAGATCATGGAGGAGGGAGGGGGAGGATTGCATTGGGGAGTTACACCTGATATAAATGATGAATTGATGGGTGCTGACGAGTTGATGGGTGCAGCACACCAACATGGCACAAGCATACATATGTAACAAACCTGCACGTTATGCACATGTACCCTAGAACTTAAAGTATAATAAAAAATAAATAAAAAATAAATAAAGAAACATCTGAAAAGAAAAAAAAAGAAAAAGTGCTTGACCTCTATTAAATATTTGTGACTTAACAAATAAAACTCTAATATAGGTGTTAAAATCATTTATTTTATTTTATTTTCTTTTCTTCTGCTCTTCTCTTTCTTTCTGCGATGAAGCTTCTCTTTCGCTGCCCAGGGTGGAGTGCAATGCTATGCTATCTCAGCTCACTGCAAGCTTCACCTCTTGGGTTGAAGGGATTGCCCTGCCTCAGCCTCTCGAGTAACTTGGATTGAAGGAATATGCCCTCATACTGGGCTAATTTGTATTTTTAGTAGATAAGATTCTCCATTTGGTGAGGCTGGTCTGGAACTCCTGACCTCAGGTGATCCAGCCGCCTCAGCCTCCCAAAGTGCTGGAATACACACCCCGCACACACACACATATATTCAGAGGAATAGATATACACACACACATACATATATATACACACATACACACACACACAGATTGTACTGCTGTAAACAGAGTTACTAATAAAAACTAATAGAAAAGAGTTACTAATAAAAAACTTCAGGAAATCTACTGTGATTATTTTTGATAGAAATGGATATTTTGATACAGGTCTCTTGTTTTTCTTGTGGAAATAAATGACAAGATGAAATTTCTGTGTTGGGTATCTGACTATTTCAGAGAGCAGCTATGGTCAGTTTTTCAGAGACATTTACCATCTTACTTGCCCATCGGCAACTCGTTATTATTGTGTGAAAAACATCTCCAACAACCTCCACTAGCAGTTTTGTAAAGTTTGTCAATTAAATGGGTGTTTTTTGTTTTGTTTTGTTCTCATTTTTGAGACAGTCTCACCCTGTCACCCAGGCTATAGTGCTGGGTCATGATGTTAACTTACTGCAGTGTCTGCCTTCCAGGTTCAAGTGATTCTCCTGCCTTGGCCTGTGAAGCAGCTGGGACCACAGGTGCCACCCACCACACCCAGCTAATTTTCAGAATTTTAGTAAAGACGTGGTTTCATCATGTTAGCCAGGTTGTTCTCAAACTCCTGACCACAGATGGTCCACCTGTCTCAGCCTCCCAAAGTGCTGGGATTACAATCATGAGCCACTACACTTGACTAGGTTTTCTTTCATTTTTTCTTTTTAAAATATATACTTTAAGTTCTGGGATAAATGTGTAGAACGTGCAGGTTTGTGACTTATGTATACATGTGTCATGGTGGTTTGCTGCAAAATGGTGTAGGTTTTGCAGTAGTTGATATTATTAAAAGATAACAGAATACCTAGCTAAAAATATGCGAGAAGGCATTGATGGGCACATGTTTACTAAGTACATCCTGACTTCAGAATTAAAATTAATCCAATTTATGCCTCTGCAGTCCAGTAAAATTTTTCTTAAGAATCCAGAGATCAGGCATTCTTTTCAGCCACCACTCCAACATGGTTTTCCACCTACTACTCCAATGAAGCTGCTCATATCAAAACATAAGTGCTATCCATATTGTTAAATTATAAATTGAACTGTAACCTCAGCCTTTGTCTTAATTTATGTATCAGCAGCATTGCACACAGTTAATCTCCACCTCTTCATAAATTTTCTTGATAGAATTCCAGAACACTTAACCTACTTTCCCCATCACATTTTTGATAATTACTCTAGTCCTTTTGCAGGTTTCATCTTTACTATTTTTAAATGTTAGAGAACCATTAGGTTCAGGACTTTGACTTCTGGTCTTCTTATCTTCGCTTACTAAATTTTTTGTCACAATTCCTGATACTGCATTACACCTAAACTCAGGACACTACACCTAACACTCCCTGACTTATCCACTTGATGTCAGTCAGAATCTCAAAATTATTATGTCTATATGGAACCGCTGGTACTCCCAGACTTTGTCTTCCCCATTCTGTTTAATGGCATTTCCATTTTATAGTTTCTCAGCTCAATATACTTGGTGTCCCTTTTAATCTCTCTGTCTCTGTAGCTCTATCACTCTCTTTCTGTATCTGATTCTCCTCCTCTCTCTCTCTTGCTCACTGTCACTCTTGCTCTCTCTCTGTTTCACACACACACAACACACACAGACACATACACATATTTTCAGATCTGATATGTGTGGATTCCTGCCAGCTTTACCTTTAAAGTGTAGTAGTTCCAGATGTTGTTTCCAAATTCACCTTCCCAACCCCACCACTTGGTAACTATAGGACCTCACAAGGCCAAAACTCTACTGCAGAGATTTTAGGGAAACAATGAGAACTATTATACATTCTTATTTCAAGGACCCTTAAAATTATAGTATTGCCATATTTGATACTAATTTAAGCTTCTGTCATCCCCCTTTTTTCGAATCCAGTCTCCACACAGAAACCACAATACGGAAGAAGTCTCAGCCATATCACCACACTCTTGCTTTATTGTCCCTACTCCATTGCTTCTTTTATCCTTCATAACAGTTTAAGTTTAATGAAGCTGTGCAACTTCACATATTCTTCCATGAGCTAGAGATCACTTGGTATAAGGTAAATGATCAGTAAATATT
>DAKLCV010002334.1:0-41186 GCA_030247045.1 Colobus guereza
TAAGGAACAATCTGTGGGCCAGGCTTGATGCTGTTGCCTGTAATCCCAGCACTTCGGAAAGCTGAAGTGGCTATATCACTAAGGTAAGGAGTTTGAGATCAGCTTGGGCAACATGGTGAAACCCTGTATTTATTAAAATGGAAAATTTGCCAGACCTGGTGACAGGGACATGTAATCCTAGCTACTTGGGAGACTGAGGCAGGGTAATTGTTTGAAACTGGAAGGTGAATGTTGTCATGAGCTGAAATCATGGCACTGCAATCCATCCTGGGTGACAGAGCTAGACGTCATGCCAAACAAGAAAGAAGAAAAAGGAAGGAAGGCAGAACGGAAGGAAGGAAGGAAGGAAGGAAGGAAGGAAGGAAGGAAGGAAGGAAGGAAAGAAGGAAGGAAAGGAAGTAAGAGAGAGATAGAGAGGGAGAAGAAAGAAAGAAAGAAAGAAAGAAAGAAAGAAAGAAAGAAAGGGAAAGAAAGAGAGAAATAAAGGAAAGAAAAAGAAGGAAAGAAAGAAAGAAGGAAAGAAAGAAGAAAGAAAGGAGGACTATGCACATGCAATAGGTATGTTATTTTTTAAAATATTTTAATTAGCTTTACACATTTTTTTTTTAAATGCATCTGCTTCAGAAAGAAACCTGGACAGCAACCACTACCAGCTCTACCTAGCATCCCAGTAAATTTTCTAGAAGTCAGAAAACACTGAATAGCAGACAAGGCAGACATCCCAGTGACAAAATTTGGATAGAACTTTAGCTAACAATAAAATAGCTCCTGGTAAAATAAAATTTGTTTAAAAATGGATGGCTTCCAATTAACCAACAGAAACCCTGTAGGAAGACATTTTATACCTAAATATTGTCTGTTGCCCTGACTCAGAGACCTGTGGTCTTAGCGTATTTCACTCTATGTATGGTCAGGTGGTGCTGACCTTGTTGACTATCCATGGTATATTTTCTCTAGTCTCTAGTCACCTGTTTTATTCTACTCCTAATATTTCCTTTCAGAGATAATGATGCTTGAGTAAATGATGTACACAGAATTTGAACTAGGGAAGAAAAGACGAACATTGGTTTTTCACTTTTTGGAAGCTCAAATTCTTATCTGAATTTTGCAAATAAATAGACACATTCATCAATGGGGGCAGAATCAGAAAGTCCAGAAGTCGATTCACACAAATGTAGTCGATTGATTTCTTGATTTTCTTTTTAACCAGGTTGCAAAGGTAGTTTAATAGAGGAAATACAATCTTTCAACAAATGTTGCTGGAACAATTGGATATTTATATGCACAAAAATGAACACTAGATCTAAATGTGAAATGCAAACTCTAAACATCCAGATGAAAAACGCCGAAAGCCTATGTGATCTTGGGTTTTGTGATGGGTTATAACACCAAAAGCGAGATAGTTAGAACCAAAAGTAGATGAGTTTGACTTTATTGAAATTAAAAACATTCTGTGGAAGACACTGCTAACAGAACAAAGACCCAATGCCGCTCACAGAGTTTACATCGCCAGAGTGAACGTTAATGTTTGGCAATTTATGTCAGGTGATCCCAGTATGAAATGCAGACTGTTATAAAACAGTCCAACTGTAATTCCATCATTGAATGAGGTAGGGTGTGAAAAGGTGCTGATCTAACTAATGTTTTTAGTTCTTAGAAACTACAAATTCTTACATAATTATGCTTGTGGTTTAAAACAAAGCTTCAAACTCTTCAGAAAGATGCCCAGTGACAACAATGCAGGAATTTCGCCATGATCTCTAATCTTACACCGCTGATAACTAGAATTAATACTTTTGCATCTCGGTTATCCTTGTAGAATTGTTTACATTTAAATCTTATATATTTGTAATTAAAACACACAATCAAATTGGATGTTATTATAGAAACCTATGTAATGTGTTCTTTTAATTCAGCCAATATATCTTTCCATAGCAGTATATTTGACTGATTATGTTTTAAAGAGTGCATTTAAGCCCCTATTGATGGAGATTTAGGTGTTACCTTGTTTGCTTTGGCCATCAGAGGCAACCATTGTGCAGTGTGCACCCTTAGTACCCCATGAAAGAAGAGTTCTGTAAATTCCTAGAAGTGGAAAGGTACATTAAGGGCACGTGCACCTGGAAAATGCATAAGCACTGTCAAATTTCTTTCCAAAGTGAATGAGCATAACTATATAGCCACTCCTTACCAATATTAGCATGATCAAAGTTTTAATCTTAGTGGTGTTATAGGGAAAGAATGATTTCTCTGTTGTATTAATTTGCATTTATAATTTGTTCATATATTTGACCTCTTGTTTTTGCTGCAAACTATCCATGTTTTGTCCCATTTTCCTTTCTACCTGATTTTAAAGAGCTCATTGAAATTATGAAAATCTCTTCACTTTAGCCTTGATTATGATATGGCTCTGATGAGTGGAGGAGCACCAGGCTTTTTGCCTCATGTGAATTGGATAAATGACATGAATACACGTGAGGAGTTTTAAGGAAGAGAGTATAATAGACTAGAAAGAAGGAAGAAGTACCCTATGAGACAGAAGAAGGACCCAAAGCTGAGTGAGGAAACCCCAAGTGCTAGGAAATCAACCGTTGTTATATGAGGACCCTGGAGGAGATGGTGTCTGATTTGCATAGTCTCAGGGATTGGTTTGACCAGGCATGTCTCACATAGCCCTGGAATAACCTGGCCTCTACCCTAGCCTTCTAATATGAAAATGCAGGGTGCCATTCACACATGGGGATATGGGGACAGTCATGTTGCTAGCATGTGAAGGCAAGGTTAAAGAGAAGAAGGTGGAATTGCAATGCTTGGGTAGCCTCAGGTTCTTCTGGTCAGCATTTGTGTATCAAAGTTTGTCTGCTGGATCTAAGAGCTGAGACTTTCCTGCTAAACAAGAAATATTTCCAGGGCTGCTTTAAAAAGAGAAAACACTTTCCAAGGGCCCCTTTTCCTATCTTCATAAAATAATTTCTTAATAGCATTTTTAATGTTAAATAATTTCTTTAAATGTTAAAATAATGTTAAAACAATGTCTTTAACATTCTGTCTCTCCTTCTGCAGAAGTCACCTTACCTGATGTTAGAGGGTTTTGGGTGTTGACTCTTTCTGGATTCTTCACACTGAAAGGGCACATCAAATGTGGAACAGCAGTGAGAGTTCCTTCTGAGGTCGATCTAAGGGGCCTCAGAAGAAGAGTGTGTCCATGTGTGGTTCAGTTTCAAGCACTATGGGTTTTATGGCTTCTACCCAAGAAAAAGAAACAATTTGGGTTATACTTTGAGTATCAAAATTAAAATATTAGCACAAGTCATAGAAGCAAGAGAGGCTTAATATAGGGATTACCCAATTTAGAAAGAATGCTGAATTCATTAAAGAGATTGTAGCTACCAGGGGTTGAAGGCTGCATTTTCCTGAACTTGTGAATAATTTTGATGTCATCTTTAAGTACCTGCAGTTTTACTTCTGCTTGAATAGAGGTGTTAATCTAAGAAATAGATTTTCCCTTTGGGGATCTATGAAGTTCCTTGGTTTTATTTTCCCAAAGATACCTCCGATTATGGACACCTACTCAATTTTATTAACTGGCAGAATTTGCAGGATAATTTCCAAGAACTAGTGTATTGATCCAGATATTTACATTACCGTTGCTCCCCCCTCCCCCCCAAGATGCAGGAGATATCCACTTGATTCATACGCATGAATATGGTTAGTCTTAAAAGTAGACAAAAAAACTTAGAAAATGTAAGTGAACTAGGATTTAATGACAAATATATGATAAGCTTTGGAGCATAATTTCTATCGGGCCACATTTAAGGAGAAAAAGCACATTATAGAACAGTGGGCATTTTTCATAGAATAAATTTCAGTCTTATACTTCAACTGATTGCTTGCACTAAGTGCAGCAAGAATGTTTTTGTTTTTGTTTTTGTTTTCTTCTAGTAGTTCTATTGGATTCACTTTGATGAAACTCTGTTCCTGCAAGAATTTTAGATAAGAACTTAAAAGCTGAGACCAGCCATGGTTGTTATTCTTAAATGTCCGTACATTGGATGATCCTCTCTTCTTGAGGTCTCAGATGAACTTGGAGCCCCAGGATCTTTTAGAAAGTGCCATTCTTTAGTGATCACAAGTCAGGAACACTGTGCAGGGACTGTGTAGAAAAGGTACGAGGCCACTTCTCCCACGGGGCCTTTATCAGCTCTGCCTGCCAAACTTGATTCCTTAAAAGGAAACACATTCTTCCAGTCAAAGACTTGGTCAAGCATCCAGTTTTTCCAATTCTGTTCTGTTGACAGAGTCAACGGATTCTTATTGCACTGATGCAAACAACTATTTTGCCCTAAATAAAGAGTATTTACAGTTTTAAATAAAAGTGGTAAAAATTTTGTCCACAGGGGAATATCTTACTCAATTTTTAAGGGCCATAAATAGTTCAAAATAAGCTTTCCGGACTCTGAAAAACATAATAATGGTCAGCAATATTCTAAGTGAAAGTTAAAATGTCTGTTTTTACTTTCTGAATGCAGTCCATTTACTTTCCTCTTCTTTCGCTTGATATTCGTGAATATGTCAGTTCTTTATGAGTTCCATACACTCTTTCCCTATCTCAATGTTACAATTGTCGCCTTAAAAACCTGCGTTTGAGAACACCTATTAAAGTCCTTAATATAGCATGATTATAAGCCATCTTTTCAAAAGGAACAAAGCAAGATAACGTATGTCTGCAAATGATAGAATTTCCAGGATAGTGACAGTGAAAACCGTAGTGACAAAGAAGTTTTTTTCCATAGTTTACAATAACTTTCTGCTTAATTATGATTGATAGCAAATACTTAGACATTAGAATTTTAGAATCCCACACAATTTTCAACATCAATTAGTATTATTCATCAAAATATAACTTAAAGAAAATTGGACAAAATTTTGGCAATCTCAGGTGACTAAATATGTCTTTTCTGAAGTTTCAGAAGCCTCCAAACCACCCAGAAAGCCAGGTATTCATAAGGACAATTTTGAAACTTGCATGATGCTTTAGATGCCGGTTAAATGTTAGAGGTTTAGAACAGTAGATTTTAGAAAATAGAAGTCCAGATTGCCATAAATTACTTGTTTTTCCAAATGATGGCTCGAAAGGTGAAAACCATTTATGAATTTTTATTATGATGTGACATGTTATTTGGCTATGACATCCAGTTCAAAGCCAAATTTTGCCCTTTCATTAGTTTGGTAATGTTAACTTCAGTTTATTTAAATGAAACCTTATAGATCATTTCATTTAGTCTCAACCAATTTGACCATGTGGTGAAATATTTACAAACCTTTAAAAATCCTTTTAGTAAAGGGCAGATTCGTTTTTAACAACTCGTTGGTGTGCTTTTATTTCAATGCTCAAGTTATAAAAAGACCATACGATAACCTTCTGAGTTTAGTTAATGTTCACTGTTGACATTTAGCAACTTTCATTTTTGAGAACCGCCCGGTTAATAAGTAATTTCACTTATATACCGGTGTGGATCCTAGAATGCAGACAGAAGTCCAGATAAAGTGTGAGTTTTCATCTATCTCTGTGTATCTCATGTTTTACTAACCTATAAGTCAGACAGGAAACAGCCTTGAAACGTTTGGCAAACCTGGTGTAAAGTAGTACCATTTAGACGACCTCTGTTCATTTTGACGACATTTGCATTTTACCAGTAATCCTAAGAGTATATTTTTAAACTCACAGGAACAGCAGCAACAACAAAACATTGGTTTAAGTGCTTACTTTTCTTTAAAACAATTAAATAGAGCTGTTTTTATAGCACCAACATGTGGCAACACAATCGGAAGATTCAAAGTTTTTATGTGTCACTTTCTTAATTGGATTACTGGCTTCAGGTTGTAGCCCTGGAGGAACAGGGTCATTAGCATGCAATTTTAGGGACTAATTAGCAGACACAGCTGAAAACAATTAGCCCATCCCCTCCCCCAGAGTCTTGTTTCTTAGTGGCGGGAGTGGGGGTGGGTATGTTTATGTCTTAGGTAGACAAGAGCATGATTCTCTAATTTAGGACTACTCTTAGTCATTTCACACAGTGCCTTTTCTACCCAATTGTTACACAGAACCTCTCTCACAGTGTGAAGTAACATGATATTCCCAACACCCACACGGCTAAATAACCAAATACATAATAGCACAGAACCTTTCGAGGAATTTATCTGCTTTGAATTTGGGGGTATTTCATGAGGAAAACATGGGTGTTTTGTTTTGTTTTGTTTTGTTTTGTGTTCGTGTGTGTATTTCCCCATATGGGGACTTGGCACGTACTCTGTTTCTCTCCAGGAGTCCCTTAGGGTCTCTCAGGCATGCATTCATAGTGCTAAGACAGAAAATGGAGAAAAATAATTCAGTTAAATGAGAATAAAAGAGCCCTTTTCTCCAGAATATTCTTTTTATTTATTTATTTATTTATTTATATTGTTATTATTATTTTTTATTATACTTTAAGTTCTAGGGTACATGTGGATAACGTGCAGGTTTGTTACATAAGTATACTCAGAACATTCTTTAAATATATCGATAAATTGAATATCTACTTTTATTTAAGTGAACACTTTTAAAGAAAATTCTTTAAACTTTCTTGTTACTAACTTTAGCCATGCCAACCAGTTAACAATTTTGGTTTTCGAACTTTACAAAATGTAATCTCACAGATAAAACCAACCTAGGTTATGATTCAACCACAAGTGTCCAAGGTATTTTCAGAGGAATGACCATCAGCTTCTGAATCTTTCATTGTAAAATTATGATGGAGACAGTGAAGGAGAATTGACCTAAACAAATATATTTCATTTCCCACCCCAAGCTGTCTTTTCCCATTGCTGGACTTAGGCTGAGCCAACCTTAGGAGTAGCTTGGTTTACATTCTACAGTGTAAAACTAAGATGACAACATCTGTTTCCCAAGGTACACCTCCCTCTTACCTGGAAACCAGAACAAGAAGCTAGCCACAAGGTTAGAGATCATGGCTTAGGTGTCAGCGAGCTGGAGGTTAAAAGATTTTGACCTTCCCTAAACTGCTCTCAAGGTCAGTGCTTAGGATATTTTGTAAACTCTGCCTTTGATGGATCAGCTGGGATCACCCAGACTGAAAACATGGCTTATCAGATTCTGTGGCCCTCGCCCATGAACTGACTTAGCGGAAGAAGACAGCCACCTTTGTAAAATGGCAGAGATTAAAATGTATTGCCACATGATTACAGGTTATGTCAAAGGATATGGAACAAGATGTAGGACTGTAGCCCAGCTTGTTTCTGACCATTTATGTACATATATCTCATTTAATATAGATTTAAAATTCAGCAATTCAGGAACACTAGCCACATTTCAAGGGCTCAATACCGACATGAGACTATCAGCTACCACATTAAAGAGCATAGATACACACATTTCCATTTTCACTGAGAGTCCCACTGGATGGTGCTACTGACCATTGTTGTTCTGGCTTGAACAGCAGGCTTATTGGGTCCCGGCATTCAACCTGACTTAAGATATCCTTTGTTGACAGAACCATACAGAAAGACATGCAAAGCACAAATTGTCTACAAATTAAGATTGACCTCACAAACCTGATTTCGTTATGTATCAAATTACCTGGAATATAAATGATAATTGTACATTTTTTTTTAAAAAGTTTGCACAGGAGAAAGAAGCCAAAAGCCAAACTGGTAAGAAATTTTTATCATTTTATCAGCATGTCAGCTTCTAACTTTTATTTATTCCAGCTGAACTCTAAGCCAAGAATTTAGGTTTGGAAAATTAACATTTTCCAGGTTGGATGAACGTTATAAAAGAGAGAAGCCATTTTAAATCACAAAGAAGGAAAACACTATAGAAAGGTGTTCCAATTAGGGTTTTCAAATGTATTATCCCTTTTCCTATTAGGAATTGCATTTCCCTATTTCTTTGTCTACCCTATTTTCTTTTCCTTTAGCCTATTGCAGAAAACATATCGCTCATCTCCACAGTTTTCTTTTCCTTTCACAGCTGCCTGTTTAAGCTGACATTAGGGTTTGGCTTAGGAGAGAAAACATTCCTTAATGAGAGGTCAACTACTTGAATTAAATTTTGAAAGCTTCTATATGCCTATCAGGATCATCGGAAAATTGACATAAGCCTCCCTTTAATTTTCAAAGTTCTTCCAGTGAGAAGACAACTGGAAGGGGCCCCAAATAAGAGAATCCTCAGATAACTTCCTGAAACTTGCTTCTTTAATTTTGGGAATATTTCGCTTTCAGCCTACCTGATATGACTGCTAAATGGGCTGGATTATTTTACAAGACTTACAAAAGTGTAGTAAGAAGGCCTTGCCATTGTGCAAAAGTAACAAGAAATTTTAAAGTTTCAGAGTTGAAGGAGTCCAAGTTCTTTAAAATACACTCAGCCAGGTGCAGTGGTTCACGCCTGTAATCCCAACACTTTGGGAGGCTGAGGCACGCTGAATCACTTGACCCCAAGTAGAGGAGTTTCCAGTGAGCAAGATCTCAGCAGTGTGCACTCCAACCTGGGTAAAAGAGTGAGACTCCATATATACACACACATCCATCGCCAAAGCTATTAAAATACGTATGTATGTATGCGCCTGTATGTGTTTTTGTGTGTTCCAAGGAGTGGATGTTAAAGACAATCTGTTGCCAATCTAGAAAGAGAGGTAAGAATAAAGCATCCTTTAGTCTCCATTTTATTCAGTATGTAATACAGAATGGAAACTAGTACAGCAGGGGCGTTCTCTCACTATGTTTTTTTTTCTTGGCCCCAGGATTTTGGTACCCATTTAAATGTGACACCAGAGAAACCATAGTTTTAGTTTTAGTTATGCCTTCCATAAGCAGTCTTATTCCTCTATCTTTCATTTCCTTTTATTCCTCAGACATTTGTCATCTGTATGCCTTCTTTAGAAAATGGATTTTAGGAAAAACATGCAATTAGGCAAAAGCCCTTTAAGAGAATTGTCTGCTAGATTGAACTCTATATTCTGCTATTATGGCCACTTCTAAAGCATTTACCCATAGTGAAATGGTTCCCACTAACTTCCGGACTTAATTCCTCTTACTAATTTAGTACTGTCTTAATAGGACAGAGAATACATGCTTTAAAGGAAGATAGGAACCAAATGTGGTGATTTTCCTGTCAGTGGGACATTATAGAGACTAAAATTTGGCTACAGAAAGCATCTCCGTCCTAACTGCTAAAGGCAGAAACTGCGCATCCTAGAAGAGGCCTAGAGCTTGATTTCTAATAGTGTAAAAGAAATCTTTCAAGTTATACTGAAAAAGAGGAAGAACCTAGAGAGAAAACCCCAAGGGAGGCAGGGAAACCAGTCAGTTACCTGAGGAGGCTGAAGCAGGTGGTGCCTGATTCTCATAAGCTCAGGGGATTGGTTTGACCAGGGATGTCAATCACGTAGCCTCTAAAAACTGGTCCTCTCACCCTAGACTTTTAATATGCAAATGCAGGATACCATGATGTTCTGCATAGGTGGGGATATAGGGGCGGCCATGTGGCCAGGCACATGTTCAGACAAGGTCAAAGAGAAGAAGGCAGGAAGCCATGTTTAGGTGGACCCAGTTTCTAATGGCAGGCATTTGCATATCAAAGTTTGCCTGCCAGACTCTAAGAGCCAGAGCTTTCCTGCTAGACAAGAAACTTTTCTGGAGATGCTTTAAATGAGACAGAAATGTTCCGAGGAACACAGCTTGTCTCTATCTGCTTAGAATGATTTCTTAATAATTTCTATAACATTTACAACTCTACATTATTACATTGTATTTTCTTATTTTGCACCATATGTAAATTTTCCTTTTTTTTTTGTAGTTAAGTTGATAAATATTTATCATTTTTCCTGTCAAGTTTTGTAGCATGCTCGGAAAGACTGATATTCAGATTTATTCTTAGAAGCTATGACTGGGCATAGTGACTCATGCTTGTGATCCCAGCACTTTGTGAGGTCCAGGCAGTAGAACTGATTGAGGTCATGAGTTCGAGACCAGCCTGAGCAACATAGAAGACCCTGTCTCTGCAAAAATAAAATTAGGTTCACATGCTGGGTGGCAGTAGGTGTCTGTCTCAGCTACTTGGGAGGCTGAAGTGCGAGGATTCCTAGAGCCCAGGGTTTGGAGACTCTAGTGAGCCATGATTACACCCCTGCACTCCAGCTTTTGTGATAGAATAAGACTCTGTCTCTACAGAGGAGAAAGTCATATGATTATAAAATGATATTGTCATAAAAGTAAGATTGTGTATACAGTGTCTGAGCAGTAGCTGAAAGCTCTGACAAAAACTGTGTGCATGGTGATTTTTAGGCTTTTGTGTGCATATATTAAAAGAATTGGCAGAATATCATCAAGGTAAAAAGAGTTGTGACATGGAAACATAGACAACTTTGACATTGATCAGAGATTCTCTAGATAATTGCAGTCTTCTTTCTTAATTTCCATTCTGTTGCGTTCATTTTGAATGAAGGAAGTTACCTGATTTACCATATTGTAACTTCACTTTGAACTAGAAGGATGCAACCTGCAGGCAACAAGGGAAATTCCTTTTTTCTTGAATCATCCTGGAAGCCCAGGAAGTGCTCTCCAATGTCATTTTCTGGCCTCATGCATGCCAAGGCTACATTGGCCAGAGCATGTAGGAATTCAAAGGCCCCAAATCTTTCCTGTTTGTTGAGTTTTACCTCTCTTAACTGGGAAGTCCTTCCTCATGTCTTGTCTTAACTTTACAACCACCAAGGTAGAAGATCAGAGACTTTTTCTTTTTTAGAGAACTAGAAAAGTCATTGGCTCATTGCATCATTTTCTAGTTGAGGAAATCGAGGTCCTCAGAGGGAGAGCAAATTGAAAATATTCAACCTGCCTGAGAGCAGCTGGTGAAGTACAAATTCTCCCATCCATGATCTACATCATTTTGTACTACACAGCCGGTCAACAGCACCATCCTGCCCTTCAGTTTTGTGCTTAGTAGAGATGGGAGACAGCCGTTTAACATGATATGCTTATGGATATTTTGGCCTTCTTTATTCTTAAATAGTAACAGTAACTTGTTAGAAAATAAATACGAAATTTGTGTTATATGACTATGCCTTTAATTAAGTGTAGGTTTAATTCCATTGGAAACATATTACTTGATAATTATCAAGCAGTGCTGTCAATAGGTGAGCCACATACACAACGTTCAGTTTTCTAGTAACCGCAGTGAAAACAGTAAAAATAAATAGGCAAAATTAGCTTTAATAATATGTTGAATTCAATATATCCAAAATATAATTTCAACATGTGTTCAATATAAAGACTATGAATGAGGTATTTCACTTTCTTTCTTTATTTCCTCCCACTAAGTTTTGAAATCTCATGTGCTTTTTTTTTTTTTAAGACACATCTCATTTAAGACACATCTCAGTTCACACTCGTCCCCTTTCCAGTATCAACAGCCCCGTGTGGCTGGAGGGTGCTGTAATGGACAGCATTTGAAAAATACAGAAAATATGATGGAAAATATGTCTAAAGTCATGCCTATGAGGGACAAACACTATCAATGTCATCGTCTACTTCTGCCAGTCTTTTCCTCTCTGAGCATACTTTTTTGATGTGAGTTACACACGGTCAAGATTATACTCTGGGTTCAGATTCGCACTCTGCTGTGTGGTTGAGTTTGAATCATAATTGGTTTGAGGCCCACTCGACTAGTGGAAGCAACGGTCAGTAGGTCTCATTTGTTCCTGGCTATGCTGTTACGCAGTCACTTATTCAACTATTTTGGTGTTTGTTCTTTAGATGCAAAGGGAGGCATTGAAGTACGTGAACTTTGATTCTTTTAAAGTTACTGTTCTGAATCTGAAATCAGCTTTAATGAAATCCAATAAAGAGCTCTCCTCCTTAGCACTTAGACAGTAGGAGGAGACACCAGTATTTTCTGACTTAACTATTGTACTTCTATTTCTTCCAACAATTTGTTCCCTTGTCTCCGCTGGGCTCAGGGTACCTGCTGGTGGTGTGGGGCTGGTTTCAAAACATCTGCTACCCAAAGCATTGTACCCGTAATCTCTACAAGTCACCCAGTGAAGAAACGCCAGAGAGTGTAAAGTAGATGATGATGGACTGAGGATGCCTGAGTACGTTTTCACTTCAAGCTCTATGGGCAAGTAGGACATTTGGGGAATTCCAAGGTATCCTCAGGACATTTGGTTCAGGCTGAAAGTAAGTTTGCTAATTACTTAAGCCTGGCATGCCAGTTATTGCACCACAGAGGGTAATTGTGAGTACCAAAATCTCACATCTTTGTTCCATCTCATAGAAAAGTTTTCTCCTTGTCTCCCAGAATATGGAACTATAAATGTAAAAGACTGGGATAAGGTCGGATCAGACTTAAAATGAGCACAGGAGGTCCATCGATTCCCTCCTCTCCCAGTTGGTTTTGTGGTCCGTAATTAAAAGTGCCCTGGAGCCCTTTCACACTGGGGATGAGGAGGAGGACTTTCGGATAATATAGAAAAGTGTAGTAACCAGGAGTCTGATGATCAGCAAAGTGAACCATCAGAGTCTTGTTTAAAAAGGGGAGAAAGGAGCTTTCTATGCTAACCCCAAAAACTTCTGAGAGAAACAGTTCCATCTACTGCAAAACAGTGCCACTTATGCGCCTTTAGGGAAGGTCCCAAATGGCCACCCCACCTCAGCCTTATAAATTTTTCGTGGGGAGCCTCGACATGGCTTGCCGCTGTTGTTGCACACCCCAGCATTAACTATGGCGAAGGGAAGCTTCAGGCTTGCCCAACAGCCAGCTACAGTGAGGAATGACCCAGGCTTGTCACATATTAATTATAGAAAAGAATGCTGCAAGCCAGTCAAATACAAATCTGAAAACACTATTTCAGATTTTCATGCCAGAAAGTTATCGTTCAGCTTCTTTCTTGTGAAGATGCTAATACAGAATTTCAGGCAGCAACTGGACCTATTAAGGGACAGACAGAAGAAAATTACACTTACAGGGACTACATTCCATTCTCACCACTGATTAGGGCTGTTACATGATCAGATACTCCCATGGAGGTTTATGTTAATGACAGCGTCTGGATGCCTGGAACAACAGATAACCAAGGTCCTACTCGTCCAGAGGAGACAAAATGTTAATGAATGTTTCCATTGGTTATTGCTTTCCTCTCATCTGTTTAGCCACCAGTAGGATGTTTAAATTATGATAAACATTGTTGTTGGATGTTTTGTCACTACACATAAGGGATCAAAGCCTTTGTTCATGTAATCAGTGGAAGAACATCTCAATCTTTGGACACTACTAAATACCTTGATCACAGATGGCTGACTATGTTATGACACTTCACCAGATTAATAAATGTAAACCTAATAAGAAGCCCTGCCCTAGGTACACCATTAAATGGTCTGAAAACCTAGAGGTGCTAACCTGGGAAGATTGGCAATAGCGCTGCTGTGCAGCAAAATAATTACTCTAAAATCATCATTGATTGGGTCCCTATGGGATACTTTGCAGCAAATTGTACTGGACAGCATGAAGATTGTAGAGAGACTGGTTTTGCAAAAGACTATCCAGATAATGCACCAAAATTATATAGAATAATTGAAACAAATTACCCTATTAAGCAGGAGAGAATGGTATGGGGGCTTTTCCAACCCTAACAGTGATTGATCTCATTATAAGTTCCGACCATCCAGGAGCATGGAAATTAATGATGGGTCAAACCCGGTTTGATTTGGAAAGGAGAATATAAAACAGAGACTCACAGTAAAACATTTTGATTTGTTGTAGCCATGACCTGCAATCATTTGGTCCCATTACAGAGTTTTGTTAAACCTCCTTTTTTGTTGGTAGTTGGAAAAATTAATGTCCTACCTGATTCTCAAATCATTTCATGCCTCAGCTGCCATCTTTATCTGCATTCATTCTACCTTTAATAAAGAGAATAGCATTTTTACTGTTTAGGGCCCCACAGGAGTCTGGATAATTGTTTTCAATAGACCTAGGGAGGCCTCTCCTCCGTACATACTATCACTGAAGTACTACAAGAAATACTTCACAGATCAGAAAGATTCATATTTACTTTAACAGCTAGGATCATGGGCCTTATAGCTGTGACAGCTACTGCTGCTGCTTCTGCTGTTGGTGTTCCTTTGCACACTTCTATTCAAAGTGCGGCTATGTGGATAGTTGGCAGAAAATTGTTCTAAGCTTGAAATTCTAAAGCCAAACAGATCAAAAATGATCAAATCAAATTAATGATCTTCATCAAACAGTAATTTGGATGGGAGATTGGATTATGAGCTTGGAAGCATAGAGAGCAGAGTAGCTCATGTGAGTAATGGAAGAAGAGTTCTTTAAGGCACATGGGACTGATCACCTGTATTAAGTACCCAGATGTAGTTGGGGGAGCGTGAAATTAGGAGAGACCAAAATATGTGGTTGTGGGTGAGTTTATTTTCTATTTTTATTTTTGTTTTTTGGTAGGTCTGGGGAGGAATTGTAAGCATCCTTCTCTCCTGCACCAAGCTTTGCAGAGTCTATCCTATTTGATGTGAGAATGGCAGCCAATTTAAATGAAGATTTTTGGGCTTCAGCTGCATGGTGAAGGGAAGCAGAGGAAAGGGCAAGTGGCTGCTTATCGAGGGGGAAAGTGAGGGTTGAGTAGGGGTCTCAGGGATCAAGGACTAGATGCAGAGAGACTGGCACATGGAATTACAACAATTGTCCAAGAACTCAGAATAACAGGATTAGGTTTCAGGTGGAAACTAGAAACCAAATGCACTGAGCTGCCTTTGGAAGGAGTCGGGAATGAGCAAAGTTGAAGGTCTGTGGGCAAAGGAGCCACCAGGACTGCAAAGGTCATCCATGTGGCCATTTGATCTGGTCTTCCAGGAAGTACTTGGACAAGAGAAGACGAGGATCAGGAGTGGCAGGGAGTCTATGTCAGCAGGTGGGATTGAATCTATTTGTTTAAGAAATCACATTCTGTTTCTAAGGGTATGTCTTAGACAACACTGGATTTACAGCAGTACTTTTGGCCTACATCGAGAACTGCTGCGCCAAATGTTAAAAGTAGTGAGGCTTCACCCTAGCGTCAAGCCTTGCTTCAAACTTCTCAATGAGACCTAGTTGTTTAATGCTAAGGGCACACCCTCTACAATTCAGTATAGGATTCATGGGAATTGGGCTTTTCCAGCTATAAAATGAATGTTGAAGCACAGAATTTTGAGATATTTGGATTGTGTTGAGACTAATAACTTCATCTTCAAGATAGGTGACTGCCTAGATTCCTGTTTATTTAACTGTGAGTATCTGAAAGCATTGAGGAAGATTGTCATCCTCATGAAAACCGCCATGCTTGCATTTTCTCACCTGGAATGTCAATCCTTTTCTCTCCTGATAAAACCATACTGTCTTTCGAGACACAGCTGGACTGTCATCCTGATGATGTCTTCCTGACTCAACTGAGTAAATCATTTAGATTTCATTCCTGCATTCAATCTTTATTTACCTCAGTTACAAAATTATCATATCTTATTGTGATTGTTTCTCCTGACTAAATTATGAGGTCTTAGAGATGGAGACATGAGTATCTGCATTTGCATATCCAGTTCCCAGTATGCTGCTTGATACATGATAGCTAGCCAATGCTTGCTCTGTGAAAACATAACTGGAAGGGTGGCCCATTCATTTAGGAGTTCTTACCAGCTTTCTAACTCTGAGTTCGAATGACCCTTGAACTGAAACGTTCAGGGACCATAAGTACTCAAATTAAGGATTATATCCTTGTGGAGTCTTACTGCTGAATGCACATTTTGTTCAAAGGTTCTTCCTGAAGAACTTATCAAATTTTAATTAACGGGACAGGGTGGTGGCTTATGACTCCAGTCCCAGGACTTGAGAGGTCGAGGTGGGCATAGCATTTGAACCCAGAGGTTCAAGAGCAGTATGGGAAGTGTGGCAATACCCCATCTCTACCCCAAATCCAAACAATTATCTGGACTTGATGGTGTGTACTTGTAGTCCCAGTTGTTAGAGACCAAAGTAGGAGGATCCCTTGAGCCTCCTACTTTGTTAGAAGGAGATGCTGCAGTGAGTAGAGACCACACCAGTGCATTACAGCCTAGGCAATAGGGAAGGACCCAGTCAATAAAAAAATTACAATTTTAGATAAAGGACTGAGAGTTGGTAAAGCAGCAAGTGGCATATATTATATAAGGGATGTTAGGAATATGACAAAATACAGTTTAACTGTAATTAGGAGAGTCTATTTGTATGCAGCTAGTATATCTAGTTGAATATATTTGAAACTTTGCTTTCCGACAGGTTGAAAATGTTCAAACTCAAGGCTGGAATTTTTTTTGACATGGAGTCTGTCACCCAGGCTGGTGTGCAATGGTAATTATCAACTCACCACAACCTTTGCCTCCCAGGTCCAGGTGATTCTCCTGTCTGAGTCTCATGAGTAGCAGAAACTACAGGTGTCCACCATGATGCCAGGCTAATTTTTGCATTTTGTTAATGTTTTAGACATGAAGTCCTTGCCCATGCCTATGTCCTGAATGGTATTACACAGGTTTTTTTCTAGGGCAATTATGGCATTAGGTCTAACATTTAAGTCTCTAATCCATCTTGAATTAATTTTCATGTAAGGAGTAATGGAAGGATCGGTTTCAGCTTTCTACTTTGGCTAGCCAACTTTCCAAGCACCATTTATTAAATAGGGAATCCTTTCCCCATTTCTTGTTTTTCTCAGGTTTGTCAAAGATCAGATGACTGTAGATGTGTGGTATTATTTCTGAGGGCTCTGTTCTGTTCCATTGATCTATATCTCTGTTTTGGTACCAGTACCATGCTGTTTTGGTTACTGTAGCCTTGTAGTATAGTTTGAAGTCAGGTGGCATGATGCCTCCAGCTCTGTTCTTTTGACGTAGGATTGTCCTGACAATGCGGGCTCTTTTTTGGTTCCATATGAACTTTAAAGTAGTTTTTCCCAAATCTGTGAAGAAACTCATTGGTAGATTGATGGGGATGGCATTACATCAATAAATGACCTTGGGCAGTATGGCCATTTTCACGACATTAAATTTTCCTCTCCATGAGCGTGGTATGTTCTTCCATTTGTTTGTGTCCTCTTTTATTTCACTGAGCAGTGGTTTGTAGTTCTCCTTGAAGAGGTCCTTTACATCCCTTGTAAGTTAGATTCCTAGGTATTTTATTCTCTTTGAAGCAATTGTGAATGGAAGTTCACTCATGATTTGGCTCTCTGTTTGTCTGTTACTGGTGTATAAGAATGCTTGTGATTTTGGCACGTTGATTTTGTATCCTGAGACTTTGCTGAAGTTGCTTATCAGCTTAAGGAGATTTTGGGCTGAGACAATGGGATTTTCTAAATATACAATCATGTCATCTGCAAATAGGGACAATTTGACTTCTTTTCATAACTGAATACCCTTGATTTCTTTCTCTTGCCTGAACTTCCAACAGTATGTTGAATAGGAGTGGTGAGAGAGGGCATCCCTGTCTTGTGCCAGTTTTCAAATGGAATGCTTCCAGATTTGCCCATTCCGTATGATATCGTCTGTGGGTTTGTCATAAATAGCTCTTATTATTTTGAGATACGTTCCATCAATACCAGGTGTTTGGATTTCTATTTGTAGAGTTAAGAGGATGATGGCTGAAGTAAATTTGGTACTATTTATTTTCAATTAATGTCACATAGAAAAATGGAGATGGTACTTTGGGTCCTGAAGTCCTGCTTCAAACCTACGTATGTCTAATTGCTTGTGTGCTTTTGGGCAGGTTCTGTGACTGTGGGCTCCTGAACTGTAAAGTCTAGGAAGTTTTCCATACTATAGAGTTGTTGAGGGAATTTCGTGAGCAGACTGGCATGCCTAGTTCGTAGCAGGTGGCCAACACTATTATTTTCTGCATCAGCCTGTTTACTCTTTCCATCAGCAGCAGGTAAAAATTCTGTTGTTATATTTTTGTCTTACAGATGAAAACAAAATGAGGGGCATTTTTCACACACTATTGCTTCTTTACTTTTATCTTCATTTGTATGCTTGCTGTTGGAAGCTAGAACTTTAGGCACTTACAACATGTTTGGTATATAAAATTTATTTTTACAACTTTGACTTATATGAGAACTTTGTAGGCTTTCATACTCAAACATGAGATGTAGCATATTAAGAAAATTGAGGCACTTCGCATGTTCAGATTTTACTTTTCTCTGTTACAACGTAGCCTGTGTTATTCTGTCACACAAGCTAGTGTGTACAGGAGTGATCTCAGCTCATTGCAAACTTCACATCCTGGTTTCAAGTGATTCTTGTCTCTCATTCTCCCAAGTAGCTTGGATTATAATCGTGGGTCACCATGTCAGGTAATTTTTTTATTCCCACTCCCCCACCATGGAGATGAAGTCTTATTGTGTCACCCAGACTGGGGTGTAATTGCATGGTCCCAGCTGACTGCCAAATCTGCCCTTTGGGTTCAAGTGATTCTCCTGATTCAGCCTCCCAAGTAGCTGAGATCACACGTCCCTAGAACCATGCCCAGATAACTTTTGCATTTTTAGTAGAGATGGGATTTAACCTTGTCATCCAGGATGCCCTCGAACTTCTGACCTCAAGTGATCCTCCTGCCTCAGCCTCGCAAAGTGCAGGAATTTCTGGCATCAGCCACCATACACTGCTACCTTTTCAGTAGAGATGAGGCTTTGCCACGTTGCCCAGGTTCACCTCGAACTCTGGAGCTCAGCCAATTCTCCCACTTCAGACTCTGAAATCATTGGGATTACAGGTGTGGCCACCATGCCTGGCCATTTTTACTTTACCTTTTCACATTTGAAAATACGTACTGGTATAATATGTGATTGTTTTGGGGTTATTGGTTGCCTCCTTAAAATGTGTCACTATGCCTAAAGGGGCTTGCCAGATTTTAGTTTTTCAGCACTGTAAAGAATTTAATCAATTGTAAATATTCCTTTTTAAATTTCAGGTTGAGTTAGAGTGTGTCAAAGTACAATCTTGCCAGTACAAAATGAAATATTATGCTGAATGAAAACATTAGATGAGTGATTGTTCACTACTTAAAAGAGATTAGTAAGGAAAACTTGCATCTCCTAGACCTTATACATTTTCCTGATTTGCATGTTTTAGTACTTAGTACTATGGCAGTATTATAAAGCTATGTTTGTACTTGTAAGGGAGGGTTAAATTTGACAGATTTATAAAATTAACATCCAGGGATTAAACTCTGCAAATATGCATCTGTTTGTATTTAAGACATCCCTTGCCCTCTGCTTGCTGATTGGGTTTGGCCAGTGAGAACACTAGCCTCCACATACGGCGAAAGATTGGCCATTGTACCTCACACCCAAGGGAGGTCATGGTGCATGTGATAACCACTTCCCAGTGCTCTGCACCACCTCTCTCTCAGTACTGAGAATTTATCCCTCCTCTGATTCTGCAGGCACAAAGAGTGCTAAGAGAGTGATCCTGTTACTATCTCAGGGAACTTCACAATCATTTGTGGGCATGCTGCATAAGTCACCATTCATTCAAGGATTCTTAGATGACTCTGAGTGGGAACCATCTGCTTTCTGCATGAATCCCAAATCCCAACTGCTACTGACAGAGGCAGAGATTATATTGGATCTTGAGGATGTCATCAAGAGGTACACCAGATAGAGAGCTCCTTCTGTGCATGGTAGAGGAGAGAAACATCCTTTTAGGTTAATTTGAGGATTTGAAAGAGTTCTTCCATTGGAGTATGACTCCAAGAGTTATAACAGTTGCATTAAAATGCAAGAAATTCTTTGTTCTGAAATTTGAGTGTCAGCATTACTCTGAGTTCATTAAATATAATTAGCGTTGTGTTTATTTCCTGAGTACCAAGAAAAGAAACAACAATATAAAACCCCTTTCAGTGTGTTTGTTAAATGAAATAAGAAAACTTAAGGTACATAATGACTAGGCATCAAGTGCTATCACAGCTGAGCATGAGGAGTTCGAAAACCACAGGCCAACTCTGCAAAACAACTGCCAGATACAGTGAGTATTGCTCCTTGCCAGTTGCAGTGTGATACCAGTAAACGTTACCCATATGTAAATTTGACCCAAGTCACACCTGTGTAAATCAGATTGAATTTAGCATCAAACATCTCTCCTCCAAATATAATAAAGGTATTCTTTGTCATCTGATAAAATTCTCTAGTGATAATATGATTCATAACAGTAATAACATGGAGAAGAAAACAAACACACTGAAACGTAAAAGTTTCCGAGTGCCTGATTGTATCCATTGTTATCTCTTGATTCTCACTCTGAGGATTACAGACATTCCCAGTGTCTTCTGCTAACATGTGCTGGAATCTTCTGATATGACTGAAAAGATGGTGAAATCTGTGAAACACACCTTGTTTTTGTTCTGTTTGTCATTTTAAAATAGGGACCCTGTTGTTTACTGGCATAAATGTTTTCTACTGAAAGAGTATAAACAGGATAAGAATACTCTTCCTTTTAAGCAAGCTGTGGTTTGTTAAACATAATTTCCTTTCCTCATCTGAATTTTTCAGATTGCGCATTATGCATGACTGAAGGCCCAGATACTAGATTAAAAGCTTCTGTAAGAAAGATAACTTCTCAGGTGGTCGATTTAAAATGGAAACTGAAGCAGACTCAGACAGGTTAGGGACATGTTAATGCCACGAATATTTTTCTGTGTGTAAATCTTCTGATGACTGAGAAAATGTAATGATCTAATTTACTGAATATTAAGTGATTATTATGTTAGAGGAAAACCAAAGAAATGTGTGCATGTTAAAAGTAAGACTCCCTCTCTTCTCTGATAATATCGCCTGGGTCGTCATCAAAAGTGACTTTCTTCATAGGTGCCTCATGGCTTGGGAGAGCCTCATGTCCCAAATGGGAAAGGAGGATAGTGATATAGAAGTCTCCATGTTTATCTTAGAATTTTCTTTCCTGTTTGTTACACCAATGTTAATGCCAGTTCAGTAGTTTTATGGATTCCTTGACAAATAGATATTTGCATACATGGGAGGAGCAGGGTGGTTTAGCAAAGGGAACGTTGCCTTCGGAATCAGAGAGCTGTTCTTCTTTTTCGTCTCAGTTTCAAAGTTAGTTATTTGATCTTGGACATGTTACCTTAACTTTCTTCGGTCTCAGCTTTCTCATTTGTAATGGGGAAAATAATGTCTTTTGAGCCATAATGAAAATGATGAAATGAGATAAGTTTCAATGTGGTGCCTGGGACATAAGAAAACACTCAATAAATGGTGATTGGTATGGTTTTATTACTGTGTCTTCACTGTGGATACACCTCTGTCCCTTCCTATTTTATAAGAAGGATGTTGAAGCTTAGATACTTTCTTCTTCAGTTGCTTTCAAGCTCAAAGAATGTGTATGTGTTTCTAATGCACCTGTTTTCTCACTCTGGTTCTGCACCTGCCTCACTCCCATTGGCACTCATTTCTCATGAGTCCCTTGCTCTCTTCTACCAACACTTGACTTATTGTTATCTCTTTACTCATTTCCACTTTTTTCTGTTCTTCATTTTTAGCAGTTCTGTTTGTGAAACTTCTCACAGCTGAAACCATAGTCTGATGTTAATGAAGACAGTTGATTGGAGACAGAACTTTTGCACGTGCATGCATTGCTGAGGGCAAGCTTTTCTCATAGCATCATAGGAAGGCACTGCAGGAGAGTGGGACACATAAACTGGCTTTGCCTTAGGAAATTAAAGTAGCCATTGGACCCGCTAACTGTTTGATCCAGGCTCAATAAGCATTAGGCCCCCATCTATAAGCATTAGGTCCCCATCTATAAAATGGGAGCTGTGAAAGTTCCTTGAACACCGTGTTGTTGTGAATGCAGACTCTTACTTCCTTGCCAGAAAATCGTGCCGTATGCTGTGGACTTGACAGCACAGGTAATCCACAACATGCGAGTTCTGAAGCACCTGCTGTTGTGAAATGCATTATTTTCCAGCCAACAGTATGAATATTCATGCTGGATAAATAAAGATAATCAATGGGTTCACATCAGTTCAAGTCAAACTATTTAACCATGAGTTCAAATCTGACTTGGCTTTGCCACTAAAGAAGTTACGAATAAGTTTTCAGTTTTCAGAGGTTTTGGCATGTGAAAATTGTGCATAATGGATTCTGAAATTATACCAGTTTACAAAAGACATATGAAATTGTAGCTGCTACAATAAGCCCTCAATACATGTTAGTGGTTATTACTACCATGGCTTCAGAAACTGTTTATTGTGCAAATTTATTCTTATTATTGCTCTCTTCAATTTTACAAAAGAAAAAAACATTCTCCAGTACCTGAATTTTCTTCTCTTCCTTTTCCATTCACTTCTGAAATGTTATACTCTGCAATGCTAGAGAATAAAGTGTACTGCCAACCAAGGTCGTCTCTGATCAATCATTCTGTCAGTGGATTAAGAAGTGGCAATATGGTGCCTTGCAATGGTGCTATACATCAGGATTTCTTGAACAATTTTTTAAACATAAAAGACTTCTAGCAAGTATGGTTACACCAAGGAACCCAAATTATCCAAATGGAGGTATGGAGGTAGTGCTTCCAATTCTGACCTTGAGTTTGTGGCTAATACTAAAGAAGGGTCAAAGAGCTTCAGCCATGGTCAAAGAGCTTCAGCAAGAGACAAAGAACTTAAACAAACAGACACTTGGAAAAGGCTCTCAGAAGTTGCCATCAGAGAGTCTTTAACATCACTGTCAAAAGCCAACTACCGGCAAAGATCTCACCATGTCTGCACTTGGTGAAAGCTTTCAGAAACATGAGTTCCAGTTCTCCAGAAAGACGTATCTTTGCAGAGGACAGAGTTGTCTCTGAGTAGCCTCAAGTGAAAACAAAGAATAAAGGAATAGCACCTTGGAAGCACTCACAGGCAGAGCAGCCTTGAGGCTACACAAGGACGGTTCCACCAGACACCTTTTCCCCACACCCTGTCCAAAAGCAAAACAAAACCTTAAAAGTGAAATATATCTGAAAGGTTAGCCACCTGGACAAAGCGTTGTGTGCTGCTCTGGAGTTGGGTAGCTACCCTCCCCTTCCCCCTCCCATGATACAGCAATGCTGTGAGGGTCAGTGGGACAGACTGGCAAGCTCTAGTGTTTACATAACACACAGAGTAGTTTAGATACTCACAGTTACCTTTCCTTTGCTGCCTTTTGCTATCATACACTTTACCATTGGCACTGCAATTACCCTAGGTGCTTGAATCATTAGTTTTGTGAATCTTTTGCATATCATTTTGTATTTGCAAGGATAATAATTTATTTTTGAAACAATAGAATTCTTTAGAAACCTCTTGGTATCTTCATGCAATTGGTAATATTCTTGCCTTGGTTACTTCTGAACCTTAGGCCTGGGCAGGTCACATGGGCTTCCCTCAGTCGTTCTTCTGACAGAACGCCCCGGCAATCACCCACTGAGTTAAGGCACAGCCTCTCCATCCCTCTAGATGAGAACTTATTGTAAGTACAACGTTCTGATCTCAGCTTCAGCTGAGCCATGTTACCTACTCTGTCAGCCTACAGTTGTTTTAATATATGTTTTTAGGATCAATTGTGCAGACGATGAGGCAATATAGAAGTTAGAACCAGACTACAAAATGATATGTCATCTTTGAGAATCACCTAAATTACAAGGAGAAATAAAAAGATGGCTTCTCAATAAATAAGTAGATAACACATATTTGCAAAACTGGACATATAGACCATGCAATATGGTATTAATAAACATCTTCAGAGTTCTGTGAATAGACTCAGTTTATTAAGATAAAAAATGTACAAAATCTGTGAAAGCAAGCAAATAAAGGTTATTTTAAAGTTGGAAAAATTATACATCATTAAAAAGTCATTTAAAATATTGTGGCAATGAAATACAAACAGATAAGAGTTTGTTTTGGTTTTTGCTTTTTGGTGAGGGCAGAGCCTTACTCTGTCACCCAACCTGGTATGCAGTGGCATGATCTACACTCACTGCAACCTCTGCCTCCTGAGTTCAAGTGTTTCTCCTGCCTCAGCCTCCCAAGTAGCCTAGACTATAGTCATGGGCCACCACACTCGGCTAATTTATGTATATTTAGTAGAAATGGAGCTTCATTATGTTGGCCAGGCTAGTCTCAAACTTCTGACCTCAGTTAATCTGCTCAACTCTGCCTCTGAAATTGCTGAAATTACAGGTGTGAGCCACAGAGCCTGGCCTGGATAAGGTTCTCACCTCCATACCATTGGAGTAAATTCAAACGTTGCAGTTGGCTCAGATCATGAGTGTTGAAACAGTAAGGAGGGGATGTTTTTAGGAGCTCTACCAGTGGGTTACCAAGGCTGCGATTTGAGTCATGAGCAGGCTTCTCCCCATACCTGGTCCCACAGCAGACAGAAGTGACTCCATAGTTGTGGGCTTGAGCTTCGGTGTCGTCAATGAAAAGAAAAGAAAAATGAAGACCTATGCTGTCTCTCCTTCTCTGAACCATTAATTATGACTATGTTTCCCCATGCTTGTATTTAGCAAGACTTGAAGATTACTGTTTTTCTTTCAATGCAGATGCAAGGCCACAAGCTACTTAGGCTACAAGTTATGCTAAGTCAACACTTAATCCTATAAATTATGTAACCTGTCATTTTATAATTAGCTGTTTTAGATCTGTTTGATAATTTTGCTTATAAATACCCCACTCAGTCTTTGCTCAATGCTCATCCTTTTTGGATATAATTCTGCTGAGCCAGGGCATCTCAATAAATCTTTCTGTTTCCCCATATCAGTTTTTCTGTCTGGTCCTCTGCTTCCCACAACATTATTGGCCAGCCAGTAAGATGGAGGGGAGATGACAGGTTTGTGGTCTTCTTTGTCCCTAGGAGCTTAAGCCATGGTTCTCTGGTGTCCTGTGACCCCTGAAACACCATTGGGGGAACTTCAGCCTGGAGGGGAGAACAGCCCTTTTGTGACCCAGGGCCCCTACACTGCAGTGCACTGGTAACTAAGGGGCTACAGGATGATTCCAGGAACAGCTCACTTCAGAAACCTCAGTAAGGTATTGGGACCCAGGCAGGACCCATCCCCTATAGAACTGAAAGGGAGCCTAATCACCTCTGCGGTGTAACTGGTAATCTGACTGAGAGGGGATCAGGTGGTGAGAGTGGCTCCCCAATTCAGAAGAAACTTACACCCCAAACAACACAGCATGTAAGAGTGGCCACTCGGTCAGCTCAGAAGGAATCTGGAGGTGGTTAAAGTGGCTTGCCATCCCAATCAATAGCATGGGAACTGGTAGTGGGATAGGATAGTGTGTGAATAGAGAGGCCTAACTAGGCTAATCAGCCATAAAGCGAGGAACCACAAGTCTCTTAGCAAAGACCGTGTTTCAGACCAAGTGTGGGACTGATCAAGTCAAGTGGCAATCCACATAGGGCTAACAGAAGCTACACCACAACTTCTGAAATTGTGGTGGGCCTAAGAAACTCCCCAAAGCTAAGTGGTTTCTAAAAACCCCCATATTAGGAGATGATCTAGCTGGTCCAAAACAAAGTAAAATGTGAGCATGAGTGTACTGCATCATAACTGGGAGGAAATGGGAAGAGAGTCATCAAAACCTACACCATCAAGATATAGCTTAAAGAAAACTTTAAGAAAGGATTTACATGAAACTACAAAAGTATACTACCATCCCAAAGGTGAAAAACTCTCTGTCAACGAAAATGGCCCTCTTTTGGTGTTAAGTAGATGACCAAAAAACTATACACATGGAAAAAATTGGCCATGGGTTTCAGGTAATGACAAGAGTTGCTATTGTTGTTGCTGCTGCTGCTGCTGCTGCTACTGCTGCTGCTGCTCCTGCTGCTGTTGTTGTTGCTTTTAATGTGGCATAATTATTTTTCTTGCTTTTTCTTCGTGTTAGCTGTCCTGTTTCTTTGGCTTTTGGTGTCCCCAATAATGCATTATTGCTACTTTCTCCAGAGCCTATAAAGCTGTTAGGAGATTTTTCCTTGTATTTTATTTCTTTGACTCCAGCTATTAAGGGATTTTTCTTTTTGTATATAGTTCTATGAACATGTAGTGTGGTAAAAGTATATTTACAGTGTGTATAAATATTGACCTTTTTGTCTTTTGGTAGCACAAGGGCTCTTGTTAGGGCTATCAGTTTTACCTTTTGGGTTCATGCTCCAGTAGATGGAGATTGAGCTTCTGTCATTGTGTTTAATGTCACCGCTGCATACGCGGCTTGTTGGAATTTTTTCTAGCTCAAAACTATTTTCATTTATGAAGTATTCAACATCTGGGTTTTTGAGGATTTGATCTGTGAGATCTCTGTGTCCAGAAAATGCATCATCCACTGTTTAGAAACAGTTACGGAGTGGAGCTTTAGGTTTAACTGGAAGCCCAGTGGTTGTGCTTAAGTTGTTTACTGTCACTGTGGGAAAAACCATATGCTAACCTAAACAGGCTGGCTGGCGCTAAAGGATATGGGAACTAGAACAGATCAGACTCCTCCTTATTACACCTCCATGAGCCCATGGTCACACTGAAAGTTGAAGGCCAGCTGATGGACTTTATGGTATCCACCAGGGATACACACTCAGTAGTGACTCGAACCATAGGGCCACTATTCAAAAGTTATAAAACTGTCACAAAACCCACAGGAGTCTCAGAATCAAAACTGTTCTGTCAGTCAAGGAGATGTGTCATCAAAGGCCAAGAAGTCCAACATAAATTCCTCTACCTCCCAATTGTCCAGTTCCTTGTTAAGAAAACATTTACTCTGAAAGATTTACCCTAGGATAAATTTAAGAGAAGGTATTCGTATATTGTGCATAGACTAGTTCTTTTCTGGAGTGTGACTAGAGCAGGGCTTGTTGCCCTCTTATTAAGCTGAAGTCTCATGTAGATTGGTCAGCTTTTGGAGTGACCCGAGCAGGGTCTCAATGACCCTTGTCACAATGACAAGTTGGTCTTGTTGCGTGATTAGCTGTGTTGTCTGCTTTGGGTCCTGATGCCTCATTTTCCTGTCTAGTCTATACACAGCCACAACTCAAACATTCATCAAGCAAGTAAATAAAATTAAAAATCTTAAGTCTAGTAACTTACATTGTAATATTAATTATTTTATGGTTATTCTGTCACTATGCTCAACCTCCACCACAGGTATGAATCTCTAGTTCTAACCATGCTAACTATAAATATGCTATTAATCGCTATGCTGTTATTTCCCCACTTAACCATGATATAAAAAAGCACTCATGAAAGGATGCCCACCCTCTACACATACTACATAGTCCAAAAACCATATAGTCATGCACACTGCTACTTATTTAACTCTAACTAAATATCAACCTTTGCCCAAAGAAGAAAACATGCTTTTCCATAAAGAATAAAGTAGTATGAATACCTTCTCTTAAATTTATCCTATGAAGGCATAAAAAATAAAACAGAGGAAAACGTGGCAAGAGAGGGTTAAGGAAAAAGAAAACAAGTTTTTCTCTGTGCAGCTAGCTCACTCCAAGGACAGTTAAAAAATAACACCATCTAAAAAGTTGAGTCCGATGGAATGGGTTGTAAATAACCCCAGTTAAGCAAAGTTGAAAAGTAAAACAGATTACTTTACTCTCTCCTTCTCTGAAGATCTGTTATGACTACATCTACCAATGCTTGTGTTTAGTAAAATTATAGGTTCCTGTTTTTCTTTCAACACAGCTGCAAAACCCAGCTATACAAGGCAAGAATTTATGCTAAGTCAACAGTTACACTGTAGATTACATTACCTCTCATCATTTAATTGGCTGCTTTAGTTCTGCTTCTGTAAGTTTACTTATAAAAAGCCTGCTCAGTCTTTATTCAACACTCAGCGTTTTTGGATGTAAGTTCCATGAGCTGCTGCACCTAAATAAATCCTCCTGTTTCCCTCTATCAGCCTACCTGTTTCTCTGTTTCAACAAGGCATTAAAACAAGGCAGAGCAGAAATGCTCAGGGTCCTCTGGTAACCTATGAATTTTTCTTCCTATTAGCATTACTATCTTTAATAAAGCAGATTATGGGTCAGAATTGGAGGAGAAACATCAACATAATTATTCTGAGGATGAGTTATAATTAAACATTTGAGATGTAGGTTTCTGTGTCAAGATGCAGGGGGAACAGATCATTTATCAAAATATGGGCCTTCCTGGAAAAAAGCAGAAGAGGACAAAACAATTATGTATAGGTTTTCAAGAAGTAAGTGCAAGATACCCTGTAACTAAGGTGCTGGAGTGGTTGTTTGTTTACTTATCACTTCAGAAATAAGGAGATGGCATCCGTTGGGTCTTGAATAGTATATCAGATTTGATGAGAATGTAAGCAATGTCTGTAACTTTGCTGCATCTCCTCCCCCAGGTATAAATGTCTTCCTTTCCACCTGGGTATAAATATGTTACTCTTTAATTAGTTCCTACTTCAGACAAAAGAAAACTAAACCCACTTCTTTTCCTCCTAACTCTGACACTCCCCTTATTCATATCCAAAAAGGAGACCATCAAAGAGTGCCTCCACTGTACTCACATACTCAGTCAGGGAACACCATAACCAAAACCCTGAGATACCACACTAATTAAATGTGTGCAGAGAACCACCTAGGAACTTGTACTTACAACTAGACAACCTACTCAGTCTGTGACCAGGAAATGGCCAGCATTATGCATGTTATAACCCTAAATTCCTACCTGGTACCTCTTTTAAAATTCATGGGTCAAAGAAGAAATCTGCTCCTACAAACCAAGACCTCACCCTCCTATGGGGAGTTATGTCCTTTTCCTTTAATACGTGCCAGTTGTCATACATGGTCACAACCTTTCCCGTAATCTCCAATTCTGAAGAGCACTATAATTGTTGCCACAAAAATACATGTACATCCCTTGCTTGTGTTTCTGTTTTCTCAGAGAAAACTTCCTGGAGCTGCATAATTGAGTCTTCTAACCTACAATCACTGGAGCCAGTCATACTAACCAAAATACCAGCAAAAGCACATTCTAAAACCAGAAATTGCAATCTTGTAAATTTCACCATCCTAAAACTGTATCTGCCCATATGGACTACAAGTTTAAAGGCTGCTGCAGGAATACAAGTTGGTGGGAAGAAAAAAGACTCAAAATTCTATTTATGTAATATGAATAAATCTTGGATTCATCCCACCCAAAAACACCGAGCTTTAAATCACTCTATACAAATATCTACAGGAAACTCTTTGCACCCTCTCCCTTAGCTGGAATCCTGTTTGCTCAACTGGCTGAAAACAAAGCAAGCAGCCAGCATAACTCCTCATTCTTAAAGAGCTCCATTATCAGAAAATTCTGAATTGCTTGTTGAAGAAATACCTTTAGAGACACAGCAGGAAACTCAACTTGCCTAGAAAAACAATATTACAACGGAACGCTAGGAAACAGTGTATGTTGAGGTACAACTAATTCCAAAATTCCCCAAATAGGCCCATTCTCCTGATTCCTTCCTTTAAAACATTCTGGGTAACAACTTAATGCTCCCCATACCTATCAGGTGCCCTCTGGCCTCTCCTGGATCTGCGGGCCATAGGCATATCGACCATTGCTGACTAAATGGTCAGGGATCTCTGTACTAGGAACAATTAGGCTGTCATCTTTCTAATCCCCTTAGAACAGGGAAAAGCTTTAGGGTACCCGGTCTATGATAAAACAAATACAAAACAATCAAACAAAAGACATAATCATAAGAAATTCATAAAATAACAAATGGCCCCTTAAAAAAATCCAATACCATGTGTCAGCCACCTGGGCAGAATATGAAATGTGGGGATTCTGCACCCATATTTACATGCTCTACCACATTATCAGATTACAGGTAGTGCTGAAAATCATTACTAATAACACTAAAATGGCACTAAATCTGCTGGCCTAACAAGCCACAAAAACAAAGAATGCTATCATCAAAATAGACTGATGTTACACTACAAACTAGTCCAGGAATAAGGTGTCTGCAGGAATGAGGTGTGTGCAGTCTAACTAATTGTTGCCTAGAAATTCACAGCAACTGAAAGGTCATCAAGGATATACCTGCCAAGACCCCAGAATGGGCCCCTGTTACAACCCAGACCTGGGAAGGGTAACCTCCAGTTTCCCTCATCGGGGCTGGTTTTCATCTGTTGAATAACTTAAGACCTCAGTAAAAATAGTTCTTGCCATATGAGGATTCTGCCCTGTTCTCACTTGTCTCTTACACTCCTTGTTAAAAATCATTCAAGCAGCCATAGAGGCCCTTGTGAAGAAACACACCACCACTCAACCAATGGCTTTAATTAAACATCAACCACTGAAAAATAGGAAACTGCCGCCCTCTATGAAGAATTAAATGGTGATGGTGTTGTCTATTAAACCTCATTTATAAAACCATCAAAGGGAAACGAAGCAGGCAATATTCAAATCAAAGAAACAAACAAACTAAAAAACATGTTCTCTCTACTAAGCTGATTCTCTCCAAAATTTAGCGATAAGCCAAGCCATGTTGGGGTTCTTATAGCAGTATCAGAAGAGTGGGGGCCTGTGAAGAATAAATTCCAGAAGCTGGAATGAGAAAAATAAGATTTTCTCATCAGTTTTGGCTCTTTAGAACTCACCCCTACCATTATTCTTTGTTCTGCTCTCAGAGCAATTTTTATGACTACTTTTAGAAGTTGTAAATACTTCATAAGTTCTTGCTTTCCTATCCATATAGAATTGCAAAGATCATGAGACATAGCTAAATTATAACACCCAACACTTTTAAAAACTGTATTTGTTCTGCCTCTACAAGCTTGCTTCTCTGTCCTGCAGATTCCATGCCACTAGCCGCCAACCTTCTTTGGTTGGAGGTATAAAGTGAAGCCCTGTAATTGTTCAGGATCACTGTTTAAATGTTATTCCACTAAGTCTATGTACACCTTGTAAAATCCTCCTGTTCCTGCATTGGTTTCTCCAGTCCCTTAACTCCCACCACAGTGGCAGCTTTGTCCTCAGTGACAGGGATGAGCAAACAGCTAGGTCCTTTTTGGGGGACCAAAGTAATTACTCTCAAATAGGAAAGAAATTTCCTCAAGTGAAGTCACCTCTTATTCCCTCCCAAACATTAGAAATACATCAGCATAAAACATTTACAAACCTTCCGGTTAGCAGTTTCTTGGTTATAGTCATGGTATTCAGGAACACAGATTTACTTAAAGAGCCAAGGAATTTTGAGAAGCTTGAGTTTTCTGATTGAAGTGTAAATATGCTTTGGAAAGCACTCTGTAACACCTGATATAGAGCCTGTCTCAACTGGGCCATTTTGGGGCTGATCTCATAATAGTGAATCAAACAAAGCTCATGACATCCTGAATTTCTAGTCACTGAGGAAGATGGTCAACAAGCTGATACCCAGTACTGGAGCAGGAATGGCAGAAGCAGATGAGTAGGTGCCATGCCACAAGAGGAAGTTCCTGACAGGCAGTCATCTGTCACAGACCTGGGAAAGGGAGTAAAGGAACACAATAAGATAAGGGAATTCAACTGAATACCTTGGTGTTCTGCCTCTGAGGTGGAATGCAGATTCCAATACTGGCTTTAAAATTACTCACCAGTTGCAGTGGCTCATGTCTGTAATCCCAGCACTTTGGGAGGCTGAGACTATTGGATCACAAGGTCAGGAGATCGAGACCATCCTGGCTGAAACACCATATCTGGCAAAAATACAAAAATTAGTCAGGCGCGGTGGAATGTGTCTGTAGCCACAGCTATTTGGGAGGCTGAGGCACGAGATTCACTTGAACCCAGGAGGTGGAAGTTGCATTGAGCTGACCACTCAACAGCACTCCAGCCTGGGTGACAGAGTGAGACTCCATCCCCAATAATAATAATAATAAATTTTAAGCAGCATAGTGAGTAGCATTGGTGTTACTGGGAAATTTTTATATTCATTATTTCAATTCTTCATCTGGGCTCAAAGGAAATGGAAAAAGCTGAAATTTTCTGTCTCTGATATAAGGTGTCCAAAGGACATACTTCATTTCCTTCCATTGTGTCCAAAGAGGTTTCCGTATTCCACCATGTAGGTACAAAATACACACCAGAGCAGAGAAGTAGTTATTCTTCCTCTTTCGTTCTCGATAAAGAGGTGCTGAAACAACATTGCTATCTTGAAATTACTCTTCCATGTAAGCAAGCCATCTCTTTTATGAGTAACTTTTTTCTTCTTCTTCTTCTAGTACAGAGGTAGTTGCATTTCTGCCTGCAGAAATTATCAACTCTCTCTTCAGATATTTTAATTTCATGAGAAGGATTGTGACGAGATAGTGAGTGGAGATAGAGGAAAAACTGTGCTGCTTTTCTCTTAATTTTGAAACTAACTCAGTCACTGCTGATGATTTAGAACAAGGCAGAGCAAAAGGTTCACGGTCCTCAGGTGAACCTATAAATTTTCTGCTTATTTCGTTGCTAACTTATTAAAATAAATGGTTAGAGGTTAGAACCGGAAGAAAAGTCAGCATAATTGTCTCTGCGAATGAGGTCTATTTAAACATTTGAGATGTAGGTACTCGTGCCAAGATGCAGAGGAACAGACAATTTGTGTGTAAAGGTTGGGATGGCTCCATATTTTAGGAATAAGAAAGAAAGGATCTCTCATCATACAACACGTCGTGAGTTCTGACATTAATATTTTTTGTGAGTCTGAAGTATCCCGGGTTAAGCATACCTGATGATTTATTTTGATGTACTTGCTAAATTTCATTTTTATAAGTCACCACCTTTCTTAGGTTTTAAATTACATATGTGTTCCAAGAATGGTTCTTACAGCAAAGTATTTTATAAAATTAATGCATACCTAATTTCAAAATTCCTCTCATTCCCCAGGTAATCAGAGCTCAATAAGGATGACCCAAGAAGTCTGCCTATGGACATACTTCAATCTAGTGATGAAGTCGAAATGTACCTGGTTTCCCAACACACTATGTTCCATACACACACTGTTAATCGTTCATTTTGTCAGTCAAGAGAAATGACTAGAAATCTGCCTGAAAGAAGTTGTTGAATCATAAAGAGTTACTATGAAAACAATTGATAGAGTTTTTTAAGGTGTGAAATTGATCCTAATATAACTTGTTATCTAATGCAGAAACTCCCAGGAAGAAACTGAGAACATTATGAAGATACCAAATAAACCCGAGACAATTTTAATTTCCTTTTACATTATAACTGTGAACTTTCCTTAATAATTTAACAGGTTTTTCTCACGAAGAACCAGATGACTTTTGTAACCACGTTTACCCAGCTTCTCACTAGCATATGACAAGTTACATTATATTTACTGCTCTGTAAATGTTTCTCTGTCGTCAGATAAAACTGTCAATAAAAATCTATGTTTAATCAATGTGTTTTCTCCCATCATTTTATTTGGTACTATAGTGTATGAATCAACAATAATCTAGTCATGTTAGACACCTTCTCCAGTCACAGAATTTCTCATTCACTGCACTAAAAGAGCTGTTTTCCTAGCCTTAAGTTTCCCTAAAATTTTAAATAAGCGTAACCTATCACATTGATCAGCTCCAGGTCTACTATTTGAAGGTTAAGCTATTTTCCTTCCTCTCCAGTGAAGCACTGTCACCTGTAAAACAGGAGGTCGTTTTCTCCCAGCACTTTTCTTTTCCCCGATCATAAAAGTATAGATTTTCCTAGGCATTATGAATAGTTAGATAAGGCCTCTGGTCTTTATATTTGATACCTGTGATTTGAATGTGTGTGTCCCTCCAGAATTCCTATGTTGGAATTTAAACCCCCCAGCGTGATAGAATTAAAATGGGTGGGTGGCCTTTGGAGGCAATTAAGGGTGCAATTAGCAACCCTATAAAAGGCTCAATGAAACCAGGCACTTTTGCCCTTCTGCCACTTGAGGACACTCTATTTGTCCTCTCTGGAGAACACAGCAACAAGTTGCCATCTCGGAAGCAGAGACCAGGCCTTCACCAGACACTGAACCTGCAAGTGCTTTGAGCTTGGACTTCCCAGCCTGTAAAACTGTAAGAAACACATTTCTGTTTTGTAACTTACCCAGTCTAAGGTGTTGTTAGCAGCAGGAACATATGGGGATAGCATCTTTATTGTGGAAACTTTGCTCATCCTACTTCATGAATGGGCTTCAAGTATTTCATTAGTTTACAAATATAGTGTTCCTCCCTAAGAATGACTTCATTTTCATGTCTTAAAATCAAGTTTTACAAGGCAGACCTGGAATAAAACTATACTCAAACCTGTAGAGCATCCCAGGTTTTGTGCCAAGATCACATTTAACAATTTAGAGAGTGCTGGTGATCTTATCTCTTATTTACAGTTTCCTTTGTTGATTTGTGAGAATTCAATAATTGCCCAAAATGTTACTTAGACAGGAAGTAGTAGGTAGTTTGACAAATAGCACACCAATTGAACTGCAGACTCATTTCTTTCCATGGATGAATGAAGCGGGATGATCCAGAGTCAGCACCTCATTTAGGAACAGTCATGTGTCGATAGTGACAAAGACTAGGATTCACTAACGAACGTCAGATGCAGAGAATCCAAATTTAGAATCATGGTGACTGATAAGGAGTCCAAACAGATTGTTCAATAAATTCCTGAGGCACATTTAGTTGAGCCACTCTAGAGAGTAACTACTAGAACTAGCTTTCTGTATATTCCTGAGTAAGTCTTTCCATAGACTTTTGTACCATCGATTTGAAGAAATAAGCAACTACAGAGGGCCCTTACTGTTGTACTCTCTCAAGTTTAAGCCTTGTTAATCTTACAGGTAGATGGATTTTATTTATTGCAAAATAGTCGGAAAACATAACTTTATACAGAGCACTACAGAAGTGCTAGTTGCCCTTTATGTCCAGTGCAGTACCAGTGGCTTATAATATTTTCTCAAATTTCTGAAGAGATTTTGCCAGAAATAAAACAAGTAGCATTCACAGACTTGATTTTTATAACAATGTGAAATCTTTACTATGCACATTGTTCAAAGATGACGTCATACTGAGGACAAAGAAAGATAGGATTTATACATGGTAAAAGGCAAGTAAATGAAGCTATAATTTTATTTCATTACTCTGAGTACATCCACAACTATTTCCACTTCAATAGATTCTTGAAAAAGCATGCATAAGTATTGACTATTGGGCGGGCGCGTGGCTCAAGCCTGTAATCCCAGCACTTTGGGAGTCCGAGACGGGTGGATCACGAGGTCAGGAGATCGAGACCATCCTGAGCTACACGTTGAAACCCGTCTCTACTAAAAAATACAAAACTAGCAGGCGAGATGGCGGGCGCCTGTAGTCCCAGCTACTCGGGAGGCTGAGGCAGGAGAATGGTGTAAACCCAGGAGGCAGAGCTTGCAGTGAGCCGAGATCGCGCCACTGCACTCCAGCCTGGGTGACAGAGCTAGACTCCGTCTCCAAAAAAAAAGTATTGACTATTATCTACAAATACGTATTGGAACCCTTGATTAGAATTTCAGGAATCCTTTGGCACTGATTGAAAATGTTTTTATTTATTTGTTTATCTATCTATCTGTCTATTTTGAGATGGATTCTTGCTCTGTTGCCCAGACTAGGTGCGCTGGAGTGATCTCAGCTCACTGCAAGCCACACCTCCTGGATTCATGTCATTCTCTGGCCTCAGCCTCCTCCCAAACTCCTCATCCACCCGCTTCGGCCTCCCAAAAATCCTGGAATTCAAGGATTCAAAATGTTGATTCCCTTTTAGATTATGAAAATTTATACATAGCAAAATTTATTACTCTTTGTATGAAAAATATCAGACTACGTAGATAATACTTTCAAAAATTCCTGAAGCTACCAGAATGAGGAATGTAAAATTAGGGTTGAGACACTGCCTCTTCTAGAACATGGGACTCTGAGGCACCAGCAATGCTAGAAAAATAAAATAGTTAAATCTGTCTTGTAAATGAAGACAAAACACTGAGATAGTCATTCAACACAGAAGGGAATGTCTCTCAATAATAATAATAAAAAAGTTTTCTGATACTTGATGTTCAAGTGTGTAAGTACCCTGATAATGGTGTGCTTCCCTCCTCAATTTTGAATACATTTCTGCACACGCATATTATAAAATCAGGAAACAGCCAAATCACAAGTTAATTCTTAAGATAAATATGCATAGTTAATCCTGTATTTAGCAGTGCATTTTAAAACACTGATGTACCCAACAGTTACATAGATTATTTCATAACGAAAAACACAAAGTTTGCCATCACTAATACCCAGTACCTATAGTCACTGAATGTCTGGAACACAACAATAATTCAGAAGACCAACTGGTTTTGAAATTGGCTTAACTCAGGTAGATTTCTTGCTAAACATCAAACTTTATTATTCCAGGAACTTAAGTTTTAGGTTAAAAATATTAAATAGTAACCCCAATTTAAAATATGTCTTCAAATCTATAAAAGTAAGTGATTAGTGGTCCATGGCCAGCTTGAAATGAGGTTTTAGAAAGTGCTTATGAAACTGTTTACCCAGACCACTGTAAAATGGTGAAAATGGTGGTCATTTAATAAGGTCACTCTTTTAATCAAGAAAAATATTTAAGGAACAAAATTCTGTGGAAGATACTTGGGTCCGTGGTTGTATTATAAATACTTAGAAATCAAAGAATAATAATAATAATACTCCTTAAGGTGGATCTGGCATTTATTTCCCAAAGATAATGAAAACTGGATGAGTATGTTTTTGAAATCCATAACTGATTATAAGATTACTTTTGGGAAGTTTGTCAATGAGTCCGACTCAGATCCTTTAGTAGTAGATTAAAAATTGCTTCTGGAAAGCCTTTCAATGAGTCAGAATCAAATTCCTTAGTAGAAGAGTCAGCATAATTGTAGCTAATTTTTGCGTTTTTGAAAAATATTTTCTTCTTGGCTGAGGAAATTAATAGGGCCTGGACTTGGGAAGAAAAGTTAACGTGAAAAGTCAGTAATGCAAATCACATTATCTTTGAGGAAAGGTTAATAAATATCAGCTCTAAGAATTGAAACTTCACACCAACTCCATTTTATTTCCTGTGTAGATAGCAGTTATTTGAGAACAGATGGCATATATGTGAATTCGTGGTCACGTTCCTTGATGGTGGTATGTCACAGGTCCCTATTAAGGTATCACACATTCAATTAGTGTCTTGGCAGAACTACTCTAGCAATAAATGTGAATATGCCACAAATTTCCAAAACATGAGCAATCATTTTGACAAAGTGTTGCCTTTTAAAACTGCTAAGATAATACTTCCAATATTTTTTCTAAAGAAAAAGATGTAACCACTGGAAAGTTTTCTTGGAGATACATCCCAGCAGCTTGAGACAGAAAGTGAGGTATTTGAACACCTACATTAGTTTGGTGAAATACGCCTCTGTACTGCAGAAACTGAAGAAATGTAACTACACAAACATTGAAGCGTTTCTATTAACTACTAAATATCTGGATATTCATCTGTCTAGATGACTAATATCTATAACACCTCTTACTACAATTGGGACTTGTCTTCATAAATAGACATTCATAAATTTGTCTCAGGTGTATGAGGGAACGCTACTGAGGTATTCACATTTGTGACTGTTTTCTTTATTTTTTATATGTTGATATTTCGTATTTTGTCTGTTGCCTTTTAAGTTACCTATAGTTGTCCCTCTTTATTTCTTGCACTTTCTTAATTTCATTTTTGCCTTATATAATGACAGTGGCCCAAGTTTTAAAACAAATGATTGTTAATTTTCTCTGAATATTTATTTTCAATATTTCAGTGTGATTATTCCTAGGTGAAAGCAGATTCTTATCAATTTAATGTTAGAGTACTTTATGTTTTAACATATGATATTAAACAGCTTACATCTAATATGCTTACTCTTTTATCTGTATGACAAATAACTGCTCAGTTTTTTATTTACCATAGATTTTCTCTCTCCCTTTGCCTATCTGATTTGTTCTTCTCTACCTCGCCCCACCCACCACTGGTTTTCTAATTCTATTCTTTTACTTTTTTACTTATATATATTCTTTCCTGCTTTTCACCTTAATCACTATAGTTTTACACTTTCTGAGCTAATCAGAAGCCAATTAGTTGGCATTTTTTTTTAACAGAGGAAAACGTATTTCCAGCCCTCTTCAGAAGCAAACAAAATGACACACATAAAATCTTCCTGCATGCCTCTTTTATTTTGAGATTTTCCTCTTTGGTAAAATAAACTAGCCTTTATGTGTCTTTGCCTTGGACTTTTGATACGTCTTGAATATTGACATAATCTTTGTGAGTTAAAAATATATTTTAGTAAATGATAGCTTATGTGGGTTCGTATTTTGTGTAGAGATAATTTTCATAAACTCTGTGTTTCCCTTTCTATGCATTTTTATCTTCTGTTATTTCTTGCAAATGTATATAACATCTTCCACCACAGAGTTCAACTTTCCTAACTCTTGTTTCATCTATGGTCACCAGATACAATACAGGATTACCAATTATATTTTATTTTTAAATAATCAACAAATAACATTTTAATGTAACTCTCAATATTCTATCAATTTAGTAATATTTTCAGTATCACATAGGACAGGCTCATACTGAAAACCAATTTTTTGTTGTATGTCAACAGTTAACCAAATTTTTATTTGAAATGTGGCGTTTCAACTTTATCATTATCCCCCTGCACCTGGCAAACTTACTTACGGTTATGCCTAGGAAAGAATTTATTCTTGCTTTACTTGTGCGGAGTGTACTGCATAAGAAACAAACGAACCAAAAAATTATTTATTTCCCTTAGTATGTGTTTCATTTTTCAATAATGTATAATTGTCTATTTAAAACAATTGTTTTTCTCCTCCTACCCACCTGTTTTTGCCTTTAGACTCCATTTCTTCCGCGGAGAGAACACCTAAACCTACTTGTGGATGAAGACTTGTGTTGATTCAACTTTTTCTCCTTGAGTGTGAGCCTTAAGCCAAGTCATCCTTGGCTACCCCTTAGGACATGGAACATCCATCAATGAATTCTTAATGTTGTCTGTGGAGCAGTAAAGCAATCCTTATTTCTTGGTTGTTAAATGATTCTTAGTGGGGCAGTTTTATGTTACTCTTTTCAGATTTTTAGGAACTTAATTGTTTAATCTAGTATTTTATGCCAGTTTCTGCTTTGGTGGTAGTTTTATTTGTGTGCAACATGAAAAATCTAGCCTCAGTCTTGAATAGTCCACACAATAGAGGTTGAGATAAAAATCTTTTCTCTCATGGATTTCATTAAAAACCTCATTCTGTGTTAGTTCCTAATATCTGCGGGACATGACTTTCTGTACTGACTTAAATATTTTACCTAAATATCTGAACCACACTTTCTTTCAGCAATTATTTAGGCAGGGAGCCCAACCCCATCGAACACAGAAATGGTCTCTTTCCTGTGAATATATCTAAATTTACTCCTCGTTGACTGTTTCAATGAACGATGAAGTTGAATCTCAAACTAATATTGTTGGAGTCCAAACATCAAAATGTTTTCTTTTCTTCGTAGTCAGTGTGATTTTTCCTTGTCTTACACTTATAATCTCTGGCTTTCACAGCAGTTGCTTTGGCAACTATTAATTTTCTTCAGTGAATTAGAAAAAAGTGCTTGGGCTGGGCGCGGTGGCTCAAGACTGTAATCCCAGCACTTTGGGAGGCCGAGACAGGCGGATCACGAGGTCAGAGATCAGACCATCCTGGCTAACAGGACAAAACCCCTTCTACTAAAAATACAAAAAACTAGCCGGGCAAGGTGGCGCGCTGTAGTCCCAGCTCCTCCGGAGGCTGAGACAGGAGAATGGCGAAACCGGAGACGGAGCTGCAGTGTGCCGAGATGGCGCCACTGCACTCCAGCCTGGGAGACAGGCGAGACTCCATCTAAAAAAGAAAAAGAAAAAAGATCATGCGGAGGAGGGAGGAGGGATTGCATTGGGGAGTTACACCTGATATAAATGATGAATTGATGGGTGCTGACGAGTTGATGGGCAGCACACCAACATGGCACAAGCATACATATGTAACAAACCTGCACGTTATGCACATGTACCCTAGAACTTAAAGTATAATAAAAATAAATAAATAAATAAATAAATAAAGAAACATCTGAAAAGAAAAAAAAAAAAAAGTGCTTGACCTCTATTAAATATTTGTGACTTAACAAATAAAACCTCTAATATAGGTGTTAAAATCATTTATTTTATTTTATTTTCTCTTTTCTGCTCTTCTCTTTTCTTTTCTGCGATGAAGCTTCTCTTTGCTGCCCAGGGTGGAGTGCAATGCTATGCTATCTCAGCTCACTGCAAGCTTCACCTCTTGGGTTGAAGGGATTGCCCTGCCTCAGCCTCTCGAGTAACTTGGATTGAAGGAATATGCCCTCATACTGGGCTAATTTGTATTTTTAGTAGATAAGGATTCTCCATTTGGTGAGGCTGGTCTGGAACTCCTGACCTCAGGTGATCCAGTCGCCTCAGCCTCCCAAAGTGCTGGAATACACACCCCCACACACACACATATATTCAGAGGAATAGATATACACACACACATACATATCTATATATACACACACACACACACAGATTGTCCTGCTGTAAACAAGAGTTACTAATAAAAAACTAATAAAAAAAGAGTTACTAATAAAAAACTTCAGGAAACCTACTGTGATTATTTTTGATAGAAATGGATATTTTGATACAGGTCTCTTGTTTTTCTTGTGGAAATAAATGACAAGATGAAATTTCTGCGTGTTGGGTATCTGACTATTTCGTAGAGCAGCTATGGTCAGTTTTTCAGAGACATTTACCATCTTACTTGCCCATCGGCAACTCGTAGTTATTATGTGGAAAAACATCCTCTCAACAACCTCCACTAGCAGTTTTGTAAAGTTTGTCAATTAAATGGGTGTTTTTTGTTTTGTTTTGTTCTCATTTTTGAGACAGTCTCACCCTGTCACCCAGGCTATAGTGCTGGGTCATGATGTTAACTTACTGCAGTGTCTGCCTTCCAGGTTCAAGTGATTCTCCTGCCTTGGCCTGTGAAGCAGCTGGGACT
>DAKLCV010002335.1:0-16995 GCA_030247045.1 Colobus guereza
CTTTTGTGCATCTTTCCATTAGGTGGAAAGATGGAATATTAAGGACTGGAGCTTGGATAGCCTACCATATTAGATGAGAATAGCAGCCTATTTAACTGAAGACTCTGGGCTTATCTTGCCGGACTGAGGGCAAGCAGAGGAGAGGGTAAGTGGCTGCTATCCCAGGGAATAGCAGTTGAATAGCAGTCTTAGGGATCAAGGACTAGATCCGGAGAATGTGGCAGGTGGAATTATAAGGATTGTCCAAAAGTACAGAATTGCTGATTATGTTTCAGGTGGAGACTGAAACCAAATGCACTGTGCCAGCTTGGCTGGGGCATGGAAATGAGCAAAGTTCAAGGTCTATAGGGTAAAGGAGGTACCAGGGCTGCAAAGGTCATTCGTGTCCATTTGATCTGGTCATCCAGGAAGTAACTGGACAAGAGAAAGTCAGGATGAGTGGCTGGAGTCTATATTGGCAAGTGGGATTGAGTCTATTTTATTTTTAAAGAAATAATATTCTGTTTCTAAGGGTATGTCTTGGACCACACTGAATTTACAGCTGTATTTTTGGCCTACACTGTAACTGCTGCTGCTAGATGGTAAAAGTAGCAAGACTTCACCCTAGCATCCAGTCTTGCTTGGGCTCTCAATGAGACTTAGCTGTTTAATGCTAAGGTCACACCCTATCATTTAGTATAGGGTTCCTGAATTGGGCTTGCTCAAGTTATAAAAATGAAGGGCGGAAGCACAGATCTTTGAGATGTTTGGATTGTGTTTAGACTAATAATTTCATCTTCAGGATAGGTGACTGACTGGACTCTGGTTTATTTAACTGTGAGTAACTGATGTCAATCCATTTATCATCCTGAAAACCATACTTTCTTTCAAGCCACAGCTGGACTGTCACCCTGATAATATCTTCCTCACTCCCACTGAGCAAATCATATGGGTCTCTTTCCTGCACGCAGTCTTTATTTACCTCAGTCACGAAATTATCATACCTTATTGTGATTATCTCTCCTGAATAAATTGTGAAGTCTTACGAGATGGGGACTATGTCTGTCTACATTTGTATCTCTATTTCAGTATGCTGCTTGGTATATGTTAGGTAGTTAGTAAATGCTTTCCTGTGAAAATATAACTGGAAGGATGGCTTATTCATTTAGAAGTTCATATGAGCCCATAAACTGGTGCCTGAATGACCCACAGAGAAACATATTGAAACACAGTGAAAAAAGTTTTCTACATCTCTACAAAGGATTTTAAAATTAGGAAGATATGGCAGCTCACACCAGTAACCTTAGCGATCTAGAGGTTTAGAAGGGTGGATCACTTCAGGTTTATAATTTGAGGCAAGCCTGAACAACATAGCAAGATACTGTCTTAAAACAAAATTAAAATAATTAAAGAAATTGAATAATTTTCGATATTCTGTGCATCATTGCTGACTGCACATTCAGACAGCACAACCACTAAACTATGGGATTGTATTCTTTTAGAGTTTCCTTGCTGAATGTGCATGTTGTTCAATGGTTCCTCTTGAAGAGCTTACCAACTTCTAGTTAACAGGAACAGATGTGGTGACTTATGCCTCTAGTCACAGCACTTTGAGAAGCTGAGGTGGGCATAGCATCTGAACCCAGAGGTTGAAGAGCAGTCAGGGCAGCATGAAAGCCCGTCTCTACAGAAAATACAAAAGAATTAGCCGAGTCGGTAGTGTGCTATGGTCCCAGCTAACTGGAGATTGATGTAGGAGGATCCCTTGAGCCTGGGAGGCAGAGGTTTGCAGTGAGTCGATACCACACCAGTGCGCTACAGCCTAGGCAATAGGGCAGGACCCGTCAATTTTTTTTTTAAATAAAGATTGCTAGCTGTTTAAGGACTAACTAGTACTAACTGGTATATATTACATGAGGGATGTTAGGAAGATGTGAAATACAGTTTAATAGTAACTAAGAGAGCCTGTTTATGCAGCTATAATATGTTGACTAAGTTTGAAACTTTGTTTTCAACAAGTTGATATTCAAGCCTGGATTGTTTTTATTTTTATTTATTTTATTTGTATTATTTTTTAGATGGAGTCTCTCTCTGTCACTGAGGCTGGAGTATAATAGTAATTATCAGCTCACCACAACCTTTGCCTCTCAAGTTCAGGTGATTCTCGTTCTGAGCCTCTGAATAGCAAACTACAGGTGCTGCCATGTTGCCAGGCTAATGTTTACATTCTGTTAGTGATGGTTTTACAGTGTTAAACAGGTTGGGCTCAACTTCTGACCACAGGTGATCTGACCATGTTGGCCTCCCAAAGTATTAAGATTATGGTTGTGAGCCATAGTAACTAGCCAAGTTGTACCTTCTTGAAGATGAAATTGTTGATTTGTGGAATTTAGAAACAGTATATTCATTTACACCAGTTTGGCTTTCATCAGTTTTCTTGCTAAAATTTATGATTTTCAGTGTAGACTTAAATGAAAGAAATTTATGGATAAAGTAACTTTAAGTAAAAACCAGTTTTTATAAGAGGAAGAGAAACATTGCTAAGGCAGAAGGTTGAATCTTATGAATGGTAAGTATGCATGTTTATTTTCAAAATTCTTCCGAAATTTTTCTTTTTCTTTTCATTTGCAATTACCAGGTTTTCCCCTCACCAACCTAGTAAGAGTGTGTGTGAGGGAGAAAATACATTTATTTCAGAGATTGAGGAACATTCTTTTCTTATTTATTTATATGCTGTTACAGAGATGAGATTTTTGCATCTTACACGGAGTAAGTGAGCAATCTAGATTTTATTTTTGCTGGATACATTTCTCAGGCTGGGAAGGAAACATTCTGGGCCAGATTCTTGTTGGTTGCTAGAGACCAAAGTCCTCTTGTGATATCTTTGCTACTCAGTTTGGGAACCATGGTGATGGTGTAGATTACTTTATCTGCCTAGAACTCCTGATAGCATTTGAAGCTGCAATCCCAAAATCCATGCAGGTTGGAACAGTACTAAAGAAATATTTATTTGAGATGCAACACGGTTCTTCAGAAACTCAAGATTTTCTCCCAAAGATGAATTAACTGTTTCAGAAGCCTCCACTAGGTCTCCATTGTGTGAGCACACATTCCTGGGGACTCAGACTTAAAGTCAACGATTGAAGAAAATGCTTTTCAGGTTTTGTCACAAGGATTCTTCTTCAAAAGACCATGTTACACACTTTGTGTCTCTGAGCCAGATAAAGATAATGATTTCTTTTTCCTGACCTTTCTCGAAACTTTGGAAAATAGTTGAAAGTGACCAATTCAAGTCTATTTCATGGGATGAGAATGGAACTTGCATAGTGATCTATGAAGAACACTTCAAGAAAGAAATTTTGGAAAGAAAGAATTTGCAGAATATTTCAAACTGACAGTATCAAAAGTTTTGTTCGACAGCTCAACTTTATGGATTTAGTAAAATTCGACTGAATTTTCAAAGATCTGCCTTTCTACCCACCTTTCTGGCCAAAGAGAAAGAATCCTGTGTCTTAAGGTACTTAACATATTTTAGTTACCAACTTACATAGAGTATATAAGTAATTTTACTTTGTACATCAGTAAATATGTTAATACATGCAGTATGACAGGATTTTGAAAATTATGGACAATATTAAGGTAAAATTATTTAATATTTTGAAATTATTGAGTCTAACTTGAGCATTTAACTTTCAGGTTTTGAAGAAATGTTGGTAACAATTTTGAATATTACCACTGAACTCAAATAAATGTACCAAAGCCACTTAACAAAATGTTGCTATTAATATGTAACAAGTGTTCCCTTGAGGGCTTAATAACTTGAGTGCTTTTTTCCAAAAACACGTTTGTAAAATAGTAAACAATATTCATGAATTATTTGATGACATTAAGTTTGTGTGATGAAGCAGAAATCTGAAATTTATTGTGTTATATTTGTTATTGTCACTTGTCCCTTGGTTTAAAGTGGTACTGAATTACATTTTTTTGTTTGTTTTAGTTAACGTGCTATATAATCCAAATTTCAAACGTGGCTGTCCCCAACTTTTAGTTAGAGTGAAGAATTAGAAAAGTTAAAATGCTTCACTTACACCCACTTTATTCCATGAAGATTTCAACCAGAGGCATTTTAGAGAAGGCTAACAGGGAGAAGCATAATCCTGCCTTAGCTGCTGAAGTTAGTGAAGAAAGTTTATTTTCAACCTCTACAAATTTGAAGATGTCTCTAACAAGGGAATCTTCTGTCGGAAAGATAATTGGTAGTTCATCTGACCCAATTACAAGTGGTTTCCTCCTCTGTCACGTTCAACCTCAATTGGACCATCAGAACAAAGTGCAACAGATCAACGTGCCATTTAAATCAGTTGAGCACTATTCATAGGCACTCACAGCACATACATGCAAGCACGGGCCGCATTGTGAATTTTATTACAACCACAACTTCTCAATACCACATAATATCTCCCTTTCAAAACAGTTTTATGGTTGAGGGTAGAATCACCTGCTGTTCCAACGAGATATCCTGTAGTATCAGTCAATCAGGCTCCACATCCCAACCTGCTACCAGCAGGCCACGGTGGTTGCAAATGTCTCGATAGCTGATATATCATCTAGCACTCTTTCCAGGCCAGCTACTCAACCATCACCACTGGACAAATATCACACTAGTTACAACTGATCTTCCGTTACAACTGCACCAAATTATGTGACAACGGAGACTAACATTTACAACTAAATAAATAAATAAATAAAGATTTCTGCAGTTACCTTATTGAACAATAAAATTGCATGTTTACTTTTATGTTTGCTTTTTATTTAGGAAAGTACAGTTAAGAGTAAATGGTGTTTTGTTTCAGTGGCAGGATATTGTACTACTTCTTACAAATAAATATATGGATCATTTGAAAGGAAATTTTCATGTGTCTTTGTAAGTTCCCTAATTTAGTTCTCTGAAGAGGAAGAAACAATAGTCTTTGGGTTCATTTGCTGTTGAAACAACACAATACCACTGCCTGGGTGATTTGTCAAAGACTTATGCTTATGATTCTGGAGGCAGGGAAGTCCAAAGGGCTGCATCTGATGAGATCTTCTTTGTATGTTACAACATGGCAGGATGGCCCCATACGATGAAGGACATGCAATGAACAGAAATTGTAAAACTCATCCTTTGACCCAAAGCCCACCCACACAACACCTAACTTATTCTCCATATAATACTATCTGTCATGAGGTTGCACCTATATGGCTAAGCATCTCTTAAAAGTCCGACCTGTCAACACTATCGCAATAGACACAGAATTTCAACGTGAAAATTGGAGGACATACCAAACAATGACATAGGCAAGGGAAGAGAAGTAACTGGAGTTAGAAAAAGAGTAAGTGACTTCTCAATTAATCTGGCATAAATAAAATAGGGGCAAGAATTTGATGGCACAAAGGGAATAAATGCTCACAGAAACACACAAAGACACATACAGACAGTCTGAAAATTTAGAGAAAGGTTAACAAGCTATATACTTCAGTATTTTCTCAATTACATTGCACCAGTTATTTTAAAGTTGAATTTTAGTTGGCAAAGATTTTCTTCATTGCAGTTCATACCTAGTGAGTTCAGTGATCATGATCACAATTATTTGTGTGATCACTCAAACAATAAATCTTATATCACATTATGCTCTCGGATTGCATCATTGTCAGTACATGGTGGAATTTCAGAGCTGCCAGGAACAGTTAACCTTTTTGATCTTACATCACAGCATTCCAACATGTTTGTTTCTTTAATTACCTCCTGTTATAGTCCACCTTTCATGTTTTCTAACGCACAATTTCCTCCTCCTCTTCCTCCTCCTCCTCCTCCTCCTTCTTCTTTTTTTCTTCTTCGTCTTCTTCTTCTGCTTCTTCTTTGTCTTTTTCTTTTCTTCTTCTTCTTCTTTTACTTCTTCTTCTTCTTCTTCTTCTTCTTCTTCTTCTTCTTCTTCTTCTTCTTCTTCTCCCTCCTTCTCCTTCTTCTCCTTCCTCCTCCTCCTCCTCCTCCTCCTCCTCCTCCTCCTCCTCCTCCTCCTCCTCCTTCTTCTTCTTCTTCTTCTTCTTCTTCTTCTTCTTCTTCTTCTTCTTCTTCTTCTTCTTCTTCTTCTTCTTCTTCTTCTTCTTCTCCTCTTCTTCTTCTTCTTCTCTGAGAAAACCTTGCCATGTTACCCTGACTAAAGAGCAGTGACATTATTTCAGTTCACTGCAACCTCAATCTCAGCGTGCAAGGAATTATTAAGCCTCAGCCTTTTCAGTAGGTAAAATTACATATGCCCACCATTCTGGACTAATTTTTATATTTTTAGTAGAAATGGGTTTCACCTTTTGGGCAGGATGGGCTTAACTCCTGGCCTTATGATCCACCTACCTTGGCCAACAAGCATGCTGGGATTAGCTTGAACCATCAAACCCCACCTCTAATTTTCGTCATGTTGTTTGATGCTGTATGCAAAATCAGATTTAATTGCTTTTGTCAGATTTAATATCTTTTAGATTCTGGGTCTATATCCTCAATATGGCTGAACAAATCCCTTCCAGATCTCATATTTGTTTTCCTTCCATCTTCATGTATTTCTGTTTCACCACAGTCACACATTCAGACAGCTCCACTTTCAGACATGACCTTATCTATCTGGTAACTTTGGTCCTATCATTTTCTTGGAGATAAAACCCTCCCTCCTATTTGCCTGTTTAAGATCCCTACAGCACAGACATCACTCCATCCAGGAGGTATTTCTTACCTATCACATTAGTTTTCTTGTCTGTCTTGGATACCCAGCACTCATGTAACAAAAGTAGTATGATATATATATATATATATATATATATGTGTGTGTGTGTGTGTGTGTGTGTATTCTCCTCGAATATATGTGTGTGTGTGTGTGTGTGTGTGTGTGTGTGTGTATTCCAGCACTTTGGGAGGCCGAGGCGACTGATCACCTGAGGTCAGGAGTTCCAGACCAGCCTGACCAAAATGGAGAATCCCTTCTACTAAAAATACAAAATTAGACCAGTATGGGAGCATATTCCTGAAAGCCAAGCTACTCGGGAGGCTCAGGTGGGGCAATCCCTTCAACCCAAGAGGTGAATGAAGCTTGCAGTGAGCTGAGATAGCATAGCATTGCACTCCAGCCTGTGTAATGAAAGAGAAGCTTCATCGCAGAAAGAAAAGAGAAGAGCAGAGATGAGAAGAAGAGAAAATAAAATAAAATAAATGATTTTAATACCTATATTAGAGGTTTTATTTGTTAAGTGACAAATATTTAACAGAAGTCAAGCACTTTTTCTAATTCACTGAAGAAATTAATAGTTGCAAAGCAACTGCTGTGAAAGCCAGAGATTATAAGTGTAAGACAAATTTAAGGAAAATCACACTGACTACGAAGAAAAGATAACATCTCTGAGGTTTGGACCCAACAATATTAGTTTGAGATTGAACTTGATCGTTCATTGAAAGTCAACGAGGAGTAAATTTAGATATATTCGCAGGAAAGAGACCATTTCTGTGTTCGATGGGGTTGGGCTCCCTGCCTAAATAATTGCTGAAAGAAAGTGGTTCAGATATTTAGGTAAAATATTTAAGTCAGTACAGAAAGTCATGTCCCAGATATTAGGAACTAACACAGAATGAGGTTGTCAATGAAATCCATGAGAGAAAAGATTTTTATCTCAACCTCTATTGTGTGGACTCTTCAAGACTGAGGCTAGATTTTCATGTTACACAAATAAACTACCACCAAAGCAGAAACTGACATAAAATACTAGATTAAACAATTAAGTTCCTAAAATCTGAAAAGAGTAACAAAACTGCCCCCTAAGAATCATTTAACACCCAAGGACTAAGGATTGCTTTACTACTCCACAGACAACATTAAGAAATCATTGATGGATGTTCCATGTCCTAAGGGGTAGCCAAGGAAGACTTGGCTTGAGGCTCATACTCAAGGAGAAAAGTTGAATCAACACAAGTCTTCACCCACAAGTAGGTTTAGGTGTTCTCTCCGCGGAAGAAATGGAGTCTAAAGGCAAAACAGGTGGGTAAGAGGAGAAAAACAGTTGTTTTAAATAGACAATTATACATTATTGAAAAATGAAACACATACTAAAGGAAGTAAAATAATTTTTTGGTTTGTTTGTTTTTCTGCAGTACATTCTGCACAAGTAAAGCAAGAATAAATTCTTTCCTAGGCATAACTGTAAGTAAGTTTGCCAGGTGCAGGGATAATGATAAAGTTGAAACATTTCAACTAAAAATTTGGTTACCTGTTGACACAACAAAAAAGTGGTTTTCAGTATGAGCCTGTCCTATGTGATACTGAAATATTACTAAATTGATAGAATATTGAGAGTTATATTAAAATGTTATTTGTTGATTATTTAAAAAGAAAATATAACTGGTAATCCTATTATATCTGGTGACCGTAGATGAAACAAGAGTTAGGAAAGTTGAACTCTGTGGTGAAAGATTTCATATACATTTTCAAGAAATAACAGAAGACAAAATATAGAAAGGGAAACACAGTTTATGAAAATTATCTCTACACAAAATACGAACCCACATAAGTTATCATTTACTAAAAATATATTTTAACTCACAAAGATTATGTCAATATTCAAGCCTTATCAAAAGACCAAGGCAAAGACATAAAGGCTAGTTTATTTACCAAAGAGGAAAGTAAATCAAAATAAAAGAGGCATGCAGGAAGATTTTATGTGTGTGTCGTTTTGTTTGTTTCTGAACAGGGCTGGAAATACGTTTTCCTCTGTTAAAAAAATGTCAACTAATTGGCCCTTCTGATTAGCTCTGAAAGTGTAAAACCACAGATTAAGGTGAAAAGCAGGAAAGAATAGATGTGGGCAAAAAAGTAAAAATACAATTAGAAAAACCAGGGGGTAGGTAGAGAAGAACAAAATCAGATAGGAGGCAAAAGGAGAGACAAAGAAAATCTATGGTAAATAAAAAACTGAGCAGTTATTGGTCATATCGATAAAAGAGTAAGCATATTAGATGTAAGCTGTTTAATCTCATACGTTAAAACATAAAGTACTCTAACATTAGATTGATAAGAATCTGCTTTCACCTAGGAATAATCACACTGAAATATTCAAAATAAAGATTCGGAGGAAATTAACAATCATTTGTTTTAAAACTTGGGCCACTGTTATTATATAAGGCAAAGATGAAATTAAGACAGTGCAAGAAAAAGAGGACAACTATAGATAACTTAAAAGGCAACAGACAAAATATGAAATATCAATATATAAAAAATAAAGGGTCACAAATGTGAATACCTCAGTAGCTCCCTCCATATACACTTGAGACAAATTTATGAATGTCTATTTATGAAGATAAGTCCCAATTGTAGTAAGAGGTGTTATAGATATTAGTCATCTAGACAGATGAATATGCAGATATTTAGTAGTTAATAGAAATCGCTTCAATGTTTGTGTAGTTACTTTTCTTCAGTTTCTGCAGTACAGAGCGTATTTCACCAAAATAATGTAGGTGTTCACACCTCACTTTCTGTCTCAAGCTGCTGATGTATCTCCAAGGAAAACTTTCCAGTCATTACATCTTTTCTTTAGAGCAAATATTGGAGGTATTATCTGAGCAGTTTTAAAAGGCAACACTTTTCAAATGATTGTTCATACTTTGGAAATTTGTGGCATATTCACATTTATTGCTAGAGTAGTTCTGCCAAGACACTCATTGGAATGTGTGATACTCCTTAATAGGGACCTGTGACATACCACCATCAAGGGACGTGACCATGAATTCACATATATGCCATCTGTTCTCAAATAACTGCTATCTACATAGGAAATAAAATGGAGTTGGTGTGAACTTTCAATTCTTAGAACTGACATGTATTAAACTTTCCTCAAAGATAATGTGATTTGCATGACTGACTTTTCAAGTTAACTTTTCTTCCCAAGTTCAGGCCCTATTAATTTCAGCCAAGAGGAAAATATTTTTCAAAATGCAAAAATTAGCTACAATTATGCTGACTCTTCTACTAAGGAATTTGGATTCTGACTCACTGAAAGGCTTTCCAGAAGCAATTTTTACTCTACTACTAAAGGATCTGGAGTCTGACTCATTGACAAACTTCCCAAAAGTAATCTTATGATCAGTGGATTTCAACAACATACTCATCCAGTTTTCATTATCTTTGGGAAATAAATGCCAGATCCACCTTATGAGTATTATTATTATTATTCTTTTGATTTCTAAGAATTTCTAATACAACCACAGACCCAAGTATCTTCCACAATTTTTTTCCTTAAATATTTTTCTTGATTAAAGAGTGACCTTATTAAAATGACCATTTTCCACCATTTTCAGTGGTCTGGGTAAACAGTTTCATAAGCACTTTCTAAAACCTCATTTCAAGCTGGCCACAGACCACTAATCACTTACTTTTATAGATTTGAAGACATATTTTAAATTGGGTTACTATTTAATATTTTTAACCTAAAACTTAAGTTCCTGGAATAATAAAGTTTGATGTTTAGCAAGAAATCTACCTGAGTTAAGCCAATTTCAAAACCAGTTGGTCGTCTGCATTATTGTTGTGTTCCAGGCATTCAGTGACTATAGGTACTGGTATTAGTGATGGTAAACTTGTGGTTTTCGTTATGAAATAATCTATGCAACTGTTGGGTACATCAGTTTTTTAAAATGCACTAAATACAGGATTAACTGTGCATATTCATGTTAAGAATTAACTTGTGATTTGGCTGTTTCCTGGATTTTATAATATGCGTGTACAGAAATGTATTCAAAATTGAGGAAGGAAGCACCATTATCAGGGTACTTACACACTTGAACATCAAGTATCAGATAACCTTTATTATTATTATTGAGAGACATTCCCTCTGTGTAGAATGACTATCTCAGTGTTTTGTCTTCATTTGCAAGACAGACTTAACTGTTTTATTTTTCCAGCAGTGCTGATGCCTCAGAGTTCCCTGTTCTAGAAGAGGCAGTGTCTCAACCCTAACTTTACATTCCTCATTCTGGTAGCTTCAGGAATTTTTGAAAGTATTATTTACGTAGTCTGATATTTTCATATAAAGAGTAATAATTTTGCTATGTATAAATTTTCATAATCTAAAAGTGAATCAACATTTTCAATCCTTGAATCCCAGGATTTTAGGAGGCCGAAGTGGGTGGATAAGGAGTTTGGGAGGAGGCTGAGGCCAGAGAATGACATGAATCCAGGAGGTGTGGCCAGTGAGCTGAGATCACATCAGCACACCTACTCTGGGCAACAGAGCGAGAATCCATCTCAAAATAGACAGATAGATAGATAAACAAATAAATGAAAACATTTTCAATCAGTGCCAACGGATTCCTGAAATTCTAATCAAGGGTTCAACACGTATTTGTAGATAATAGTCAATACTTATGCATGCTTGTTTCAAGAATCTGTTGAAGTGGAAATAGTTGTGGATGTACTCAGAGTAATGAAATAAAATTATAGCTTCATTTACTTATTTTACCATGTATAAATCCTATCTTTTTTGTCCTCATGACGTCACCTTTGAACAATGTGCATAGTAAAGATTTCACATTGTTGTAAAATCAAGTCTGTGAATGCTACTTGTTTTATTTCTGGCAAAATCAGAAATTTGAGAAATATTATAAGCCACTGGTACTGCACTGGACATAAAAGTGCAACTAGCACTTCTAGTGCTCTGTATAAAGTTGTAAGTTTTCCGACTATTTTTGCAATAAATAAAATCCATCTACCTGTAAGATTAAAAGGCTTAAACTTGGAGAGTACAACAGTTAGGGCCCCTCTGTAGTTGCTTATTTCTTCAAATCGATGGTACAAAAAGTCTATGGAAAGACTTACTCAGGAATATAAGAAGCTAGTTCTAGTAGTTACTCTCAGAGTGGCACCAATGTGCCTCAGGAATTTACTGAACAATCTGTTTGGACTCTTATCTGTCACGATGATTCTAAATGTGGATTCTCTGCCTGACGTTTCTTAGTGAATCCTAGTCTTTGTCACTATCGACATGGCCGTTCCTAAATGGAGGTGCTGACTCTGGATCATCCCGCTTCATTCATCCATGGAAAGAAATGAGTCTGCAGTTCAATTGAAATGGTTTGTTCGAACTACTTACTACTTCCTGTCTAAGTAACATTTTGGGCAATTATTGAATTCTCAATCAACAAAAGAAACTGTAAATAAGAGATAAGATCACCAGCACTCTCTAAATTGTTAAATGTGATGTTGGCACAAAACCTGGGATGCTCAGGTTTGAGTATAGTTTTTATTCCAGGTCTGCCTTTGTAAAACTTGATTTTTAAGACACGAAGATGAAGTCATTCTTAGGGAGGAACACTATATTTCTAAACTAACGAAATACTTGAAGCCCATTCATGAAGTAGGATGAGCAAAGTTTCCACAATAAAGATGCTATCCCCATATGTTCCTGCTGCTATAACACAACACCTTAGACTGGGTGTTACAAAACCAGAAATGTGTTTCTTACGGTTTTACAGGCTGGGAAGTCCAAGCTCAAAGCACTGGCAGGTTCAGTGTCTGGTGAAGGCCTGGTCTCTTGCTTCCAAGATGGCACCTTGTTGCTGTTCTCCAGAGAGGACAAACAGAGTGTCCTCAAATGGCAGAAGGGCAAAAGTGCCTGGTTTCATTGAGCCTTTTATAGGGTTGCTAATTGCACTCTTAATTGCCCCAAAAGCCACCCACCCATTTTAATTCTATCATGCTGGATGGTTTAAATTCCAACATAGGAATTTGACACACACATTCAAATCACAGGTATCAAATGTAAAGACCAGAGGCCTTATCTAACTATTCATAATGCCTAGGAAAATCTATACTTTTATGTTCGGGGAGGAAAAAGAAAAGTGCTGGGAGAAAACGACCTCCTGTTTTACAGGTGACAGTGCTTCACTGGAGAGGAAGGAATAGCTTAACTCCAAATAGTAGACCTGGAGTTGATCAATGTGATAGGTTACGCTTATTTAAAATTTTAGGAAAAATTATGGTTAGAAAAACAGTTCTTTTAGTGTAGTGAATGAGAAATTCTGTGACTGGAGAAGGTGTCTAACATGACTAGATTATTGTTGGTTCATACACTATAGTACCAAATAAAATGATGGGAGTAAACACATTAGATTAAACATAGATTTTATTGACAGTTTTATCTGATGACAGAGAAACATTTACAGAGGAGTAAATATTATAACTCATCATATGTAAGAAGCTGGGTGGCAAACGTGGTTACCAAAAGTCATCTGGTTCTTTGTGAGAAAAACCTGTTAAATTGTTAAGGGAAAGATCACAGTTATAATGTAAAAAGAAATTAAAAAGTGTCTCGGGTTTATTTGGTATCTTCATAATGTTCTCAGTCTCCCTGGGAGTTTCTGCATTAGATTACAAGTTATATTAGGATCAATTTCACAAGTTAAAAAACCCTATCAATTGTTTTCATAGTAACTCTTAATGATTCAATAACTTTTCAGGCAGATTTCTAATCATTTCTTGACTGACAAACTGAACAATTAACAGTGTGTATGGAACATGGTGTGTTAAACCAGGTACATTTTGACTTCATCGGTAGATTGAAGTATGTCCATAGGCAGACTTCTTGGGTCATCCTTCTTGAGCTCTGTTACCTGGGGGAATGAGAAGAATTTTGAAATTAGGTATGCATTAATTTTATAAACACTTTGCTGTAAGAACCATTATTGGAACACATATGTAATTTTAAACCTAAGAAATGTGGTGACTTATAAAATGAAATTTAGCAAGCACATCAAAATAAATCATCAGGTGCGTTTAACCTCGGGATACTTCAGACTCACAAAAATATTAATGTCAGAATTCACGTACTTGTTGTATGATGAGAGATCCTTTCTTTCTTATTCCTAAAATAGGGAGCCATCCCAACCTTTACACACAAATTGTCTGTCCCCTCTGCATCTTGGCACAGTACCTACATCTCAAATGTTTAAATAGACCTCATTCGCAGAGACAATTACAACTTTTCTTCCGGTTCTAACCTCTAACCATTTATTTTAATAAGTTAGCAATGCAAATAAGCAGAAAAATTTATAGGTTCACCTGAGGACCGTGAACCTTTTTGCTCTGCCTTGTTCTAAATCATCAGCAGTGACTGAGTTAGTTTCAAAATTAAGAGAAAAGCAGCACAGTTTTTCCTCTATCTCACCATCTCGTCAATCCTTCTCATGAAATTAAAATATCTGAGAGAGAGTTGATAATTTCTGCAGGCAGAAATGCAACTGCCTCGTTCTAGAAGAAGAAGAAGAAAAAAGTTACTCATAAAAGAGATTGCACTTACACGGAAGAGTAATTTCAAGATAGCAATGTTGTTTCAACACCCTTTATCGAGAAAGAAGAGAAGAAGAACTACTTCTCTGCTGGTGTGTATTTCGTACCTACGTGGTGGAATACGGAATGGAACACAATGGAAGGAAATGAAGTATGTCCTTTCGACACCTTATATCAGAGACAGAAAGTTTCAGCTTTTCCATTTTTCAGCCCAGATGAAGAAGGAAATGATGAATATAAAATTTCTCAATAACACCAATGCTACTCACTATGCTGCTTAAAATCTATTATTATTATTATTTGGGGGATGGAGTCTCACTCTGTCACCCAGGCTGGAGTTCTGTTGAGCGGTCAACTCAATGCAACTTCCACCTCCTGGGTTCAAGTGAATCTCGTGCCTCAGCCTCCCAAGTAGCTGTATACAGACACATCCCACCACGCCTGACTAATTTTGTATTTTTACCAGATATGGTGTTTCAGCCAGGATGGTCTCGATCTCCTGACCTTGTGATCCAAGTCTCAGCCTCCCAGAGTGCTGGGATTACAGACATGAGCCACTGCAACTGGTGAGTAATTGTTAAAGCCAGTATTAGAATCTGCATTCCACCAGAGGCACACCGAGTTATTCAGTTGAATTCCCTTATCTTATTACGTTCCTTTACTCCCTTCCCAGGTCTAGACAGATGACTGCCTGTCAGAAACTTCTCTTGTGGCCATGGCACCTTCTCATCTGCTTCTGCCCTTCCCTGCTCTAGTACTGGGTAGCAGCTTGCTGACCATCTTCCTCAGTGACTAGAAATTCAGGATGTCATGAGCTTGGTTTGATTCACTGTTGTGAGATCAGCCCCATGAAATGGCCCAGTTGAGACAGGGCTATATATCAGGTGTTACAGAGTGCTTTCCAAAGCATATTTACACTTCAATCAGAAAATCAAGCTTCTCCAAATTCCTTGGCTCTTTAAGTAATTCTATGTGTTCCTGAATACCATGACTATAACCAAGAAACTTTCTAACTGGAAGGTTTGAAAATGTTTTATACTGATGTATTTCTAATGTTTGGGAAGGACAGATGACTTACTTGAGGAAGTTTCTTTCATATTTGAGAGTAATTACTTGATCCCCCAAAAGGACCTAGCTGTTTGCTCATCCTGTCACTGAGGACAAAGCTGCCACTGCGTGGGAGGTAAGGGACCAGAGAAACCAATGCAGGGAACAGGAGGACTTTACTAGGTGTACATTGACGTAGTGGAGTAACATTAAACAGTAATCCTGAACAAAGACAGGGCTTCACTTTTATAAATCCAACAAGAAGGTTGGCCAGCTAGTGGCATGGAATCTGCAGGACAGACAAGCAAGCTTATAGAGGCAGAACAAATACAGTTTTTAAAAGTGTTGGGTGTTGTAATTTAGCTATGTCTCATGACCTTTGCAATTCTATATGGATAGGAAAACAAGAACTTACAAAGTATTTACAACTTCTGAAAGTAGTCATAAAAATTTCTCTGAGAGCAGAACAAAGAATAATGGTATGGGTGAGTTCTAAAGGAGCCAAAACTGATAAGAAAATCTTATTTTCTCATTCCTGCTTCTGGAATTTATTCTTCACAGGCCCCCACTCTTCTTATACTGCTATCAGAACCCCAACACGGCTTGGCTTATCGCTAAATTTTGGAGAGAATCAGCTTAGTAGAGAGAACATGTTTTTTAGTTTGTTTGTTTCTTTGATTTGAACATTGCTTCCTTCATTTCCCCCTTTGATGGTTTTTATAAATGAGGTTTAATAGACAACACCATCACCATTCTAATTCTTCATAGAGGGTAGGTAGTTTCATTTTCAGTGGTTGATGTTTAATTAAAGCCATTATTTGAGTGGTGGTGTGTTCTTCATAAGGGCCTCTATGGCTGCTTGAATGATTTTTAACAAGGAGTCTAAGAGACAAATGAGAACAGGGCAGAATCCTCATATGGCAGAACTATTTTTACTGGAGGTCTTAAGTTATTCAGCGGATGAAAACCAGCCCGATGAAACTGGAGTTACCTCCCAGGTCTGGGTTGTACATGGGCCTATTCTGGGGTCTTGCAGGTATATTCCTGATGACCTTTCAGTTGCTGTGAATTTTGAGCAACAATTAGTTAGACTGAATCCTCCTGCACACATCTCATTCGTGGACTAGGTTGTAGGTAACATCAGTCTATTTTGATGATAGCATTCTTTATTTTTGTGGCTTGTTGGGCTAGCAGATTTAGTGCCTTTTAGTGTTGGTTAGTAATGATTTTCGTTAATTGCCATGCAATCTGATAATGTGGTAGAGATAAATAGGTGCAGAAATACTCACATTTCATATTCTGCCCAGGTGGCTGGACACATGGTATTGATTATTTTAGGGCCATTTATTATTTTTATGAATTTTATGATTATGTCTTTGTCGATTGTTTTGTATTTGTTTTATCATAGACTGGTACCCTAAAAGATATTCCCCTGTAAGGGGATTAGAAAGATGACAGCCTAATTGTTCCTAGTAGAGATCCCTGACCATTTGAATAGCAATGGTCGATATGCCTGGTATGGCCCGCAGATCCAGGAGAGGGCCAGAGGGCACCTGATAGGTATGGGGAGCATTGTTGTTACCAGAAGTGTTTTAAAGGAAGGAGTCAGGAGAAT